>CM033643.1:102206200-102320176 GCA_019512145.1 Engystomops pustulosus | reverse complement strand
AGTTCTGGATTAGACTAGCTCAGAATTAGAAAATCAAGCAGATTACCAGCAATGTGAAACCGCATCCCTTTGTTAGCTGCAGAGGAGCTTTTGGAAAGATTATTTACAGAAATGAATACCATTTGTGTTGTTATATTGTAGGATTATCTAATCTTCGGTTCTCAGCGAGATATTACTCTGTGTCATTAGCCTTGTCTTGAAGGGGAGTAAACCTTTACTAAGTTTACGGCTCTTTAATGAATTATCAGTTAGTATTATATACTGCATGGTACGTGAAAATATGTTCCTAAAACTTCAAGGCACAACATTTTTAGAAATGTGAATTTATGCAGCTCTATGTGTCTCCATGATCATAGACACAAGACTTGCATGTAGTTTAAACCTACTGTCATGTGTACCTTGTCATGTTCCAATGTCCATTATCCTGCTCGTTTTAGGTTTGCAAAAAAGGGGCATAGGTTTATGAGGGACATACATAAGTACTGCATAATTGGTTGGGTGTTTCTTGTTTAAATAACAAATATGCATACACAGTGCTCTATACCCAAAAATGTAAAATAGTTTGTATTGGTTGGCAACAATTTAGTTTAAAAAGTAGGCAGGCCATTAAGAGCTTTTTACAATTTTTTATGTATCTATAAGAGAAGTGTTCCTAATTCATAGACATATGCAAGTTTGTATATTAATAAAAAAACTTCCTCCCTTACCACATTATGTTTAGTAATCTCTGAATCTCATTGCACACAAAGTTGCACTAGCAATTGTCTTTTACTCCCTCAGTATTTATGTCTTTATATGCAATTTTTAACAAAAACAGATTTGCACTTTATTCCTATTTTTAAAGTCATTAAAGGGGCTTAAGCCCTGAATAAGCCATTACCAACCTTTTAAACAGCTTGCTTTGTTAATTGGATTTTTAACACAAACCTATAATATGTATAGTACTTGGCAATCCTAAAGTTTGAAGACTGTGTGTTGTAAGACAAATATATACACCAATATTACATGCTTTTAGCCTAAAGAAACTAAACAAACGCATGGGATTGCAGTCACGAGTTTATGACAAATGTACCAGCGCCGTATGCAATTTATTTACACTCAAATAATGGCATACATGTAGAACAGGGAGACTGGATTTCCCCCTGTTCAAGTTCCAAGTAATTTATGAAGTGACATAGAAAATTTTCTGAAATGTGTTGCAGATTCAAAGCCTTCATATAAAACAATATTGATGTAGACACCACATGGGTCATAGTCTCATAGCTCTATATACTAAGTGAGGTAAAAACTGCTCCAACAAAATCTATCTGATCAACACAAAGATTTTATTTTCTTTTTTTACTGTGAAACACCCTTGCAGCCTCCCTCCTAAGGGAAACATTAACAGGTAGGTCAGGGACTTCAGAAAATGCTTCCTGGAGAAAAATATTTGTGCCACATATTGTATTCACAAATGTAAGTGAAAATATATAAATGGCAGAAATGCAGTTATCATGAAAGCATATATGCCTAAAATGAAAAAAATGATCTTCATTCTTAACCAGAACATTGTGCACCATCCGTCTTGTTTTCTTAGCAGATTAGTGCTTACAAAATCCTCTTTGTAGTAACAGGATTTCTGACAAGTTTGACATAGCACCCTCTTCACTTCTGTAAACAGGGAAAGTTTTAATTAGGCCATATTATTACTTACAATAACTGGGCTGGGGGTGGAGAGTCTGCTAACTACACCTGCGCTCAGTGCACTTCCAAAATGTCAACGGCACACTTCCAACATCTGCTCTTTTCATTGATCTGAGCTGTAAATTGAAATTCCTTTGCAATGTTTTTAGGCTCAGTTAAAGTAGGGAGACTGTCAGAAATCCTCTTTAAACTCGCCCTTATCCAAACAGGAAACTGACCCGTGACCCCTAGGACGTAACAGTACACCAGTGGAAATTTCATTATCCCTGTTTCAGCTGTACTAAGTGAAAATTAATTGTGTAATTATCTGGATGAGCGCATGTGTAAAATTTTACAATGTGCAAGTAAGATTAAGTAATGTGTTAGTTGTATGGTTTAGTACAGGACGAGGGTTGTTTCATAAAGAACAGAACTAAAATCGAAATAGCAAAGAAAAAAAATGTCAGGATAAACATTAAACACTAGAATGATGTATTCCTTGATACCATGACCTTCGTCAATTCCTATAGTCACCAAGTTAACACATGTTATAAATGACATTCACAGCAAAAGGGCTTCATATTGTAGAAAAGCTTTAAAGGCATGTTGTATAAGTAATATATTATGGCACGTTAATTGCAAACTGCTGGACATTTTACACATCTAGCATATTTCCATTGATAAAATTTCACCTGTTTTGAGAAGAGTTTGTGTGCTCTGAAATATGGAAGTAATTTTATGTAAAAAGTAAGCATTGTACTACGGAGTCAAGTTCAAGAAAGAGTACAGAACACTGAACAAGGGAAGATTATCACTGGCATAGAAGCAGTTGAATAATTGCAAATTCTTGCGCAGTGCAAGAATTTCCAATTAAAATAACGAATACTCAACCTCATGCATACTTTCGTTCATTTTACACAAAACTACGCTCGGTCCGACCTGTCATAGTTGTGCTCACAGGCTGCGCCGCCCGATACATTAAAAGGCCTAGGTCTATTGATGTATCCTCCATGACAAGGGGGGGCATGGCCGCTATCATATGCTGTGCAGGGGCGCCAGAGTCTGATAAATCTCCCCCTCCCTGGATAAGTGTGCATGCAGGATCCTTGCTAGCAAGCCACCCATTCTACTTAGATTGGATATTCCCATTAACAAGCAGTTATGCCCTTTATGACCAGGGCTGAAAACGACCCATTCATTTAATGTCCATAATTAAAATTTAGCTGCATTTTTATAACACATATTCCAGGGCTTTGGAAACAACCACTAGAGCCTTTCAAGCTCATTAGAATAATTATAAAAGTGGATTTTCAAAGGCCATGGATAACAAGTATAAGAAGATTATTACAGTCATGATTCTTGGGTCTATGAGTAAGTGTCACTGGATTATCATGATGGATTTTGATGGTAGATTTCTTTTAGTCTTATTTTCGGGGGATGTCCTAGTTTTAGGAGAAACAGGTATTACCGTGCACTTCACTGTCAATGGTGACCGATTCATGTCTTCTAAGGTCCTTTATGCAGTCAACATTTTCAACAATCAACACCTGTATGTATCTGAGCACATTAAATCACAACACAGCCTCCCTAAAGCTTGGGGAGGAGTAAATTCCATGGAGCCTGCTGTGGTTGGATACATACATACATAGAAGATGTTGCAATGTAACTTGTAAGGATCTTACATGACATCAGCCTGGTTCACATTACAGTACGCTGAATCTGAAAGAGACATGGACATAGAAGGAGTAGTTACCATTACTTATAGGATTCTACAGACCCTGTCACAGCTGTATTTGTGAATGGTGGTAACAGTTTCCCTTTAAACTAAAAAGCATCCCCTTTTGCAGAAACACAAGTGAAAGAGGCTTAGTAAGATTTTATCTGATGGCACTTTATTTCTGATTCTCTCTTTAACTTACATTTTTGTTTCTAACCTTAAATCTTCACGTTTAGACTAAGCTTGCAATGTGTGAACCATTGTCTAGAGTAGTTTGTCAATGTGCAGAGACCAGAAAGGGTTTGAATCAGGGTTCACTCTCCCTTTCCCTTTCATGACTTTGGAGAAAATAAGTAAAGGCGTTCCCCTACTAAGACACCCACTTACGAAACCACCCTAGTTCAAACGGACCACTGGATATTGGTAAATTTATTGTACATTTAGTCAACTAGCTACAATAAACGCTGTCAACAGTTTTCTAATGTCTCCTGTACTGAACTTTATGGTTAATTCCTGATTCTTATGACAATCCAACATTTAAAATCCAATTGTCCCAGAGACTCAAAAAAGTCTGGGCTGGGATTTACAATGAATAAAATAACAGTTCCGATGTTAACATTACAATTCACTTAATGCAACCACCAGGTCCCTATCTTGTATTTAACCCTGGAGCTGCCTGTATTTTTCGAACACTAGCTTTTTTACGCATACATAAAGCAACTATTACATCTGACAGGCCTTAGCTCAAAGATGGAGAAACACAAATAGGAATTACTAAACAGATATTCCTACAATCGTACTTTGTCATGGCTTGTAACACTATTTTGTAGGAAGAGAGTCAGAAATGAGTAAAACTCTTCTTATTACCCCACATTAGCACTAGGCAGTTCCGGAAAATTCTGTTTGGTGTAAAGGGACTGCCTAACAAGGCAAGTTTTTCCTTTTCCCCATCTGGTAAACATTTGCCATATTTTCCTTTCTTCCCAGAATTCCAATAGACCAAGGTAGGTACTTAATGGCAAATTTTTCCTCGTCGAGTTTAGTTTTGTCCTTTCTCCCCTGCCCTTTCTTGGACACCAAAAAAAACAGACTGTTTTTCTTCGGAAATGTACCCATTTTTTATTACTTATTCTAATTGTTTTGAATCTGAAGCCTAATACATGTATTCAGATGCCTGTAGGTTGAGCAACATTTGAACCAAAGCTATTTTGCTGTCTGTTCACTATGATACATTCTTGACGCGAGCACATCTCATTTTTTCAATGTCATGACAATTACATCATGTTTTCATAGCATGAAAATCGGTCCTGATTAGATTTCCACACCATTCTTGGCACCTCTCGGCTAACAAATGGATTCTAGGTTTTTCTTGAGCACAGAATGACTTTCATTCACATTGTTTAATCTGACTTTTCTTATCTGCTGTTAATTGCTTCACTCCTAGCACTGGTGATGACGTTAAAGAAAATAACCATGAACATATCTTAGAACATTAGTCATCTCACCTGCAATATAATGGATGTTTATCTGTACTATGCATGGAGACACGGAGGATTGCTTTCTGCTGCTATATGTCTTTTTTTAACATTTTAGAAATAAACATCTGCCTCAACTACACATTTTGGAAACTAACACAAATATATAAACCTTTCCTGATCTCTGTGGTTTTAATACCTTATGCATCCAAGTAAAATTGTTAATCTTTTCTTTTTACTTGCAAGTTTCAAATTTATTTTGTAGCGTATTGGCTGTGCTCCAATTAACACTTAATAGAGTTGTCAGAAAGTGAAATATTACATTCTTATATTAGATCGCAGAAAACATTTTCTATTGTTAAATAAGTGGTTGATTTGTGGTTATATTTGTTATAACCTGTAATATGGATCTCATGCCGGAGATACCCTGGTATGTAGCCAGTGGTGCCCCCAAAACATTCACCTCCTTTACATGGATGATGAGTGCACCAGCCATACTGAAATGTTGTTAAAGCCATGTCTCCACAAGATTTTATATTGTTCCTTTGAAAACTCCTGTGAGAAAAGTAATGAATCTGAAAAATATTGTTGAACACAAATTAGCATATTATGAACCCATATGTTGCCCATTTGACACAATTTTTTCTATTACCACCTGACGGTAATTTTTATTTGCACTTTTTTTGAACGAGGAAATTTAACCAAGTAATTGTTTCTACTAGTTTTGTATCAAGACTAATATTAGTTGACTCTATGACCTTTGCAAAAAGTTGGAATACTTTCTAGAGCAGATGTGACACATTGTATTCACCATCCCTTTGAATTACTACACTGAGTTGGAAAAATGACATTACTGAAGCCAGAAGAAGAAGTAGTCCTGCAAGCCAGCACACTTTATAAACCTGCCTAACAAGGTCCATGACCCGGAGGGGGCATTTGTGTTTCCTAGAACATCATGTGTGCATGTGTATAATGAAACAGGGGGTTTTCAGGCATCACTGCAATTTTTCCACATCTCCTTGTATGTCCAATAATGGTTTCATCGCGCCTGTGTCAATAAAAAAAAATGGAAGAAATACAATATTCCCACCTGTATTACAAGGAAATACTATGGTCTACCCTTCTACTTGTAACATTTCTTCAGTAACAGAAGAGAGAATGTTGTAGGAGGAAGACCTTTTCATATAACCATGCTACTATGAAAAAAGAATAGGAAGTTTTTTAATGTTTTATGTGTCTGTGAAACATCTACACTGCATATAGAGCAACCATGGTGGATAATAAGTTTTAATGTCCCACATATAAACTGCAATGTTAAACAAATTAGTTGGTAAAACTAAATAAACATATACAGGCGGTCCCGATTATGAACCAACCTGACTTACAGACGACCTCTAGTTACACAGACTTTTCTGCACTGTGACCTCTGGTGAAGCTCTCCTGTATGCTGAAAATTAATTGAACTTTATCCCCAGGCTCCATGATCAACTGAAGAGTTATCAACGTGTCAGCACTGAAGCGTTTAGTTATTTTTTAATAATGTTGAAAATCCAATTGTCGCCGGGATTTACACTTCCACTTACAAAATTACTTGATCTGAAAACCCCGAACCTATGTTGTATGTCACACAAGCACTGCCTGTATATTACACATATGTAACAACAACATATTTTATGAGGTAAGCTAGCCATTTTTTTTACTTGACAAAGACTATACATCTCCCCACAGTCTTGGAACATTTTCACCTCTTTGTTTCATCCAACCAATTGGTACGATCAAAAAGTTCTTTTTTGCTATTAATGTACCTCTGCACCCCATCTTGACAGAAAAAAATACAGGAATGTAGATATTTTGGGCTAATTTATTAAACAGAAAAACTGAATGATCACTTTGTCATAATGATTCAAAACCATTTGCTCTGTATTGAGTAGAAGCTCTTTTAAACTAATATGGCCATCAGTCTTCCTCAGGAATGATGTAAAAAAAAAAATTCACACCTGTATTTGGGGACTTCTTTTTGTAACCTTGGCCACATCCGTGCTTGTCTCTGAGCTCCAAGGACAGTTCCTTAGACCTCATGATTCTCATGTGCTCTGAATGCATATAGACAGATGTGTGCCTTTTCTAATCAAGTCCATCAGTTTAATTTACACAGTTGGACTCCAGTGGAGGATCAGGAGGAAATAGACAGCATATGAGCCGAGCCCTCTCCATAGCCGTAATTCTTTGCTGCATATTGCAGCAAAGGCTTACCAGTAACACCCCGATCATTGCTATTGCCAATCACCAGGTGTTTTCCCCCCCGCCGATCGAAAAGATTTTGAAAAAAAAACATTTGTACGATGGTTTTAATTTTTGTAAATGTTGAAAACATTATAACCTATAAAAATTTGGTATTCCCATGATTGCCGACCCAATAATAAGAAGACATTTCATTTGTGGTGCACTGTGAAAGCTTGTAAATCCAAGCCACAAGAAAACGTCATAAATGCTTTTTTCAATCATTTTTCACTCCATTTGGATTGTTTTTTTCCCGCTTCCCATGTCACCAGATGGAATATTAAATCTGTCACTAGTGAAGTGCAATTTGTTACGCAAAAAATAAGCCATCACAACAGCTCCGTACACGAAAAAATAAAAAAGTTTATAATTTTTGAAGGTGGTGGAGTGAAAAAACTAAAAAGGGACAGGCAGTTAAGGGGTTAACTCATGATTTTAAATAACAAAAATTTAAGAATAATTCTGACCAATAAAACAGTACTAGAGATGAGCGGACCCAAACTCCCGTCCGGTTTGGGGTTCAGATGCAACTGCGCAACTCCGGCATATTATTTGTACTGTTCAGCAGTCAAACGCTTTGACCGGGGTGTCCCTGAATTAGATGGATAGTTATTTCAGCAGCCAATCAGTCATATGTGCGGGTCATGTGGGGAGAGCTGAACCCAAAGAGGAATTTGGGGTCAGCTTCATCTCTACTTAGTACAAACCTGTTACCACTTTGCTCCTCAGTTACTACACATTAAATGCTGTCAGAGTTGCAGAATTGTTTTGTGTTAATACTTTTAGAAGCCTTATTTATACATAAGGTTTTCCGGTTTGGATAGGGAAATAGGGACCATAATAGGGACTATAATTGTGCTTCTCTTTTCTTTACCACACGATTTGTTTATGATCTCTCACCATGGACAAGTCATCGCCAAGGCATTGACAACTGCTGACGATTTCTCTGTGCAAACTTTCATGTTTTCATTTACTTTGCTGGTTGCTAACGAAGAAATATAGAGCTTTGGCTACACAAGGAAAGCAGACTTGTAATCAAAAAAACAAACATCATGTTTTTTTGTTTGCTGACAATTTCTGTAAACTGAGCTGTAACTAAGAATGGAATGTCTTCCCGCTTAAGGTCTAGAGCACAGAAGAGTTGTGGAAGGAGCACCACACACAGATCCTAAGAGCTTATGTAAGAAGGTAGGATCCTTATGTGCTGTCGTGCCATTCTATAATAATATTTACATCAATCAATAGGATATGTTTGATTGGTGAGGAAAGTATCAGAATGTATTATGTAATGTGGCCAAGACATGGCAGACATTTGACATCTTAATGTCTGAAAACTTCTAACTTTCTGGACAAAGTAAAATGATGTTTTCCGCAGCTAAAAACCAATGTAAATCACTATAAGCTTTATTCATGAATTTGTCTTATTACTAAGACACCTCTCAGTCAAGTAAACTTCATTCTTAGAAATAATTTTACAAGCTGAAATAAATAGGCAGTGAATGATAAGCAGGCATTTTTCACAAATGATGATAGAACCACTTAGAAAAATTCCAAGCTGGGAAAGGCAGATAAATTCTTCTTGGATTCTCAGGGGGATTGCAGTTGGACCACACAGATCTACCTGATCTAGCTAGAGTTAGTATGGCAGAGGTCATCCATTAGAACTTAATGATAAGTGGTTGGGTTTAAGGATTACTACGTCACCATTGCCTACACATGGCTTCCCATTCTAATACTACTATAATTATATTTTCTAACCCCAATAAATAAAATCACTTTCTATCTTCCTTCAAGCAGTGAAACTTTACTAAAACAATAAAAGTTATGTTCATTTTAAAAAAGGAGTTTACTATAGCAATGATACCTAACACTAATTTACAAGTCGAAAAGGTAAAATAATGTTTAACTAAGCTCCAAGTTAAATGAATATACATTTCTAGTATACTATTTTCTCTCCTTCTTTCTTCTAAAACAGAAAACCTTTTTTGTTTCTTGGTTCTGATTTTCTCGTCCCCATCTTTTAAACACCATAACCTTTTTATTTTTCAGTTTTCTGTATTTATTGAATATTCAATGCAATGTCTGTGAAGCAGCAAAAAAACCCCTTTCAATATATAGCTCAATTAACAAAAAAATGCAGTTGCAACCATTTTCTTAGGGTTTTGTATACATGTCATCACTGTGTGATCCAAATGACTCCTCCCCTTTATTCTTTGAGTTGATATAATCACCGAGATGCTAAATTTAAATAGGTATTGTTATGTTCAATACATTTAAGAGCGATCTACCATCAAAATCAGCATGAAAACCCAACGTAACTCATACAGATCCAGCACCATAACATGTAACTGCTTTTATTGTTATCATTGGTCTGCCTCCCCTTTACATTATGCAAATGAACGTTGTCTCCACTTCCCCTCCTTGCTGTCGTTCCAGCACTTTCTCCTCCCACTGCCTGCTATAATCTCACAGCACAGAAGATTTTAAGCTCACATAGTATCATAGTAATAAGGCTGGAAAAGACCAAGTCCATCAAGTACAAGCTTTAAGGATTAAATAAATGTTTTATCCCCCATAACCATGATATTTTTGCTCTCCAGAAAGGCATCCAGGCCTCTCTTGAACTTTTGCATAAGTCCGCCATACACCCTCCTGTGCAGAGAATCCATAGTCTCACCGCTTTACAGTAAAGAATTCCTGCTATGACGATGGTAGAACGCAAGTCAAGGGGATCTCCTCTAGAAGAGGAAGCCCCTTGTCCTGGCCACTGCCTCGGTATAAATGATCTTTGGAGGATTCTTGTACACGGTGGAGGGGAAATGCTCCTTGCATAGTGTAACATCCTGTGAATATACAGTATTGAGGGGCACTGTTAATACCCCACAGACCCTTCTGGCTAATTTGCACAATTTAAAGCTTGTTTTAGAGGGAAGGAGGTAATGGATAACAAATATAGCTATGGTGCCTTATCTATAGGTAAAGCCCTAGAGTATCATGCTTGTTTTTTCATAAATTCCTTGAAAATGTGTGCTTGTCCATGATACTTCTTCATTTTACCATGTTCTGATACCAATACCCTTTTTCATAACTTTAGTGTAAAAGTCTGTGTAAGGTATATTATTAGAAGGATAAGCTCACACTTAAATTAATAACATTTTAGGGACTCTTCAATCTTTTGATGACTTTTTATTAAAATTATTATATGTTGTTAAAATGGTCAAAATGTGGTGCATTAGACCATGCAAGGCCTATTCTCTTTTCTTTACAAGGTACAACACCACAGATAATATTTTAATTTTGATAGATCAGGCATTTTAGATGCATGAATAACCTAACATGTTTTATAATTATGTTTGTTTGTTTGTTTTTATTTTTTTCGTATTTGTGTTCTAGTGAAAGGATATTCACATCATACGAAGAATCATTTTTTGCATTTAGACACACAAGGGGGAGATCTATCACCACCTTGTCAATTGAAACCAAAAAGTCTCAAACAGCAGTACATAAACCAGACCACTTGGTAATAGATCTCCCCCACCGTGTTGAATTTGGCTGCCCTGCAAAAATAATTGAATTGGCATCCGTCTGCAACTCTCTCCTTTTCTGGCTCGAGTACATGTGTTGCATTACACATGCACAGGAAGCCTTTTGTTGTCTGTTGTTTTTGTGCTTTTCTCAGTATCAGTTGCATCTGCATCTTAAACACACTGATCAATTCATTGTTCTGGTGCTCCGAGGAATATACTTAAGGGACCTCTTCCGGCATCAATTATTTCACATTGGTAGAAGCCCCCCATAGGGAGGATGAAACCTATACATAGTGATTTGGGGTCTTGTTTGTCCCTTTAGCTCGGGGGTGTGGTCAATAAATCATGCGGACCACTATGCTCTATGTCATTCACATTGTGTTGCCATTCACCAAAAATAGATTGATTTAAAGTATTTTTGCAAACATTTAAAAACATTTTTGTGATGAGATGATGTATACTTGACATGATCACTGCTTACCGTACATATTTATACAGCTTCTAATGAGAATACATAATAAGGATACATATACACAGGCGGGCCCCATACTTAAGAAGACCCAACTTATTGACAACCCTAGTAAAGACGGATCCCTCTGCTCACTGTAACCTCTGTTGAAGCTCTCGGATGCTTTACTATAGTCCCAGACTACATGATCCGCTGTAAAGTGTCTGTAATAATATTTATTGATAATATTTGGTCCAATTACACAAATTTTTTGAAACTCCATTGGGTCACAGAGGCAAAACATTTTTTTTGTCTGGATCTACAATTAATAAAATACAGTTCCAACTTACATCAAGTTCAACTAAAACCACCTATGGAACCTATCTTGTACATAACCCGGGGACTGCCTGTATAGCACAACTCCCCCAAACAGTGAATAGACTTGCATCCTACCCCTCCCTTTTATTGAATTATATATATATAACTAAAATCTCAATTCTACATTGTTGTACCTTTTGGGAGCACCCGGTTTACCGTGAATACTTTACGTGCCACCTTAATATATAGTCTAATTAGTTTTTCTTTTGTAGCATTGGTTAACTCAACTGATTTTGTATGGCAATGATATTTTTTTGAATTTTTGCATCTCCAGTTTTTTTTGTTCTAAACTACACAAAAGGTGTTCCTTACATTTCAATTCTTATAATTGCTATACAGAGTAAAATATATTGTATTATTTTATAGTCATTTAAAGAAGAAAAATTATTTATTATATAGTATTTTTCCTGAAATGGCATAAAGTTAAGAAATTATATATTCTTTGAAACATTCCTGGCCATATTTGGTTTTTTTTGAGTGTAGTTGTAACCTCACAGAAATTTCCCACCTAAAATGAAACGCTAGTGTTCACCTATGTGCTTATAACACACTCGAGTCTCTATAATATTTAAAATGTCCCAACAAGTTGATGAATACATAAATAGTGACTGCAGCTGTAAGAATTTATAAACCTCAGGTATAACTAGCAAGTTAAATAAGTGTATTATTGGAAACTTGTGGTCAACTTGAACTGAAGAAATATTTTAGCACTATCACTGTATTAAATGCAATCATTATTTAATTATCTTCTCTGAAATGACTTTTGGAAGTGCAACCAAAAACCCTATTTACCTAAGCCAGGAAATAGCTGGTGACAGCTAGGTGCATGAATAATTGAAAGCTGACAAGGACATATAATGCCCACATTGTAACACCGCCCTGAAGATATTGTTGGACGTTCACAGAACTTAAATGAGTGTTGCAAACAGTTTTCAATTTGTCCTAAAAAGAATGAAAAAGTACTACCATACAAATAAGTTATTCACTATATATTTTTTTTACTTGTATTAAATTAATAATATCACTTTGGCATATCTGTAGTCCAGAAACATACCTTACAATCACTAGTCGGAGTAAATCAATGCAATCAATGCTTGCTGGACCTGAGTATGCAAACCTTAAGGTGACTTTGTCTGCAACGTGCTTGTCACTTTGAACCTCAGAACAAAGAGCAGCCTGTAAACCAACTTTTGTAAAAGTCTTATGAGATACCACAACCGAAAGTTATGGCTTATTAACACTACATTAAGTGGCAAAATTGTAAGTAATAGAAGTGAAAAAAAAGACTATGTCGTTCAGGCTGCATGCTTATTTGGTCCAGTTGAATTCATGTTGTTAGAGTGCTTTGTGTTATTTAGTATTTTATTCCGAAAAAATTCTAAATGTAATCATTTCCTGTTCAAAGTGCAATAAATGCTTTTTTTTATTAGTATTTCTCTCTAAATAACATAACCTGAAAAGAAGATATACAACAGCAGACATATGACTAACAAGATTATATTACTTTAGAATCGATTAAGACACTTTGGGGTTTTGGGATTTATCAGAGCTTGTGCTCCAGAATTTTGAAATTAGCGGCAGTTCCCGTGTGTATGAAGGAAGTGCACCTATCCCCCCCTAACTCCACCTGAACCCAAGTGGGCCATGGAGAGGTGTAAAGGGGGTTAGGCTGGCAGCACATTTGGCTGCCGCTCTGTGACTGAGGCTGAGGCTTTAGTCTTGCCAGTTCAAATCCTGGCATAGAATGGCAGCAGCGCAACTCCAGCAGAATTATCAGGAAGCCTAGCATCCTGATAATCGGCTGGTGTGTAAGGTGGGTATTGCATCATACTTAGCGGATGATAAATACCCCCCTTTGTATTTATTTTTTACGTTAGCAAATTAAAAAAACAAAAAACTAACTAAAACATTACTGTCTACTTTATTTTTAAAAAACTCTATTACAAAACATTTTAAATTTTCATTTACACTACTCTTCTAAACCTCTGTTCCTCATTATTTTATATCACACTGTACCAGCCAAATGGGCTAAAATCTGAAACAAAAATTGATGATTTTCTTTGTGTCCGCCTTGAAATAAAATCTCATGATAAGCTATGACCTGCCAAAATAATTATCTATACAGCTATCTCTTCCCACAAATAATAAGCCCTCATATGTTCGTATTACCAAAAAATATATTATATTATAGCCTGTAAATGTAACAATACAAATCTGCTCTGTGATGCGTTCCATTCCAAGTCCAGCAATGTGCCCCATACAGCAGTTCACCACACATGTGGAGTATTGGAACACTAGGAGGAACTGGTTTTCAAACTTTGCAGAGCATTTCACATTATCCATTGTAATATTATTTTTGGTCTAAATTAATGTATTTTCAAAAATACAGTCCTTTATTGCACTTCCATTTATAATGGTTTTATACTATTATTTAGGGCTCACTAAGGCACTTAAAGTTGAGTTGTCTCTCAATTGTGTGAGTAATGTGATTTTCATAAAATAGAAAAATTGTACCTTAAGTTCTAATTCTAATAATCTAGAAAATGAGAGAAGCATAAACGGCAACATATGCAGACATTCCAGAAATGTTAGCTATCAAGCTATTTCAGTGGTCTGACTATCCATTCGGAAGCAGAACATTCAAACTTGAAAATGAAAATTTTTCTGATTTTTTCCACATTTTTTTTTTTTCAGATGAAATGCAACCTTATCACTTACATTTTTCAACAACATGAAGTACAATGTGTACCAAATAACAACTCAAAATCCTCTAGATATGTAAAGTTTTCCGAAGTGTTACTCTCGAGTCTGGTCATTAAGCTAAAAGCAAGCACTGGTTGGCTAAAAAAAAGGTTTAATCGCACTGACAACTCCCATTGACTTCAATTTTATGCAATTCGATGAAATTCGATGTTCAATTTTTGGCAGTCATCAAAGAATGTGTTTTTCTAACGTAAAAATTGACATGGTCGCAGTATTTTATTTCATTTGACAAAAACGCATGCATAAGATATGGGGGTCATTTATTAGGGCCCGATTCGCGTTTCCGACGTGTTACCCCGAATATTTCCGTTTTGGCGCCGCTGTACTTAAATTGCCCCGGGATTTTTGGCGCACTGCGATCGATTGTGTCGGCATCGGCGTGGTGCCGCGACGGAAATCGGGGGGCGTGCCGCACGAAAACCCGTATTCGAAAAACCGCCGCATTAAACCGCAAATTGTCGCATAAGGACCGCTTACTTCACCTGGTCCAGCTCGGTGCATTCCGGCGCGATGAGTTTACTTTCAGCGCACAGCGCCACCTGGTGGACGGCGGAAAACTACCTTATTAAATCCCGGCCTGACCGAATCCAGAGCGGAGAAGCCGCGCTGGAACGCGAATGGACCTGTAAGTAAATTTGCCCCATTGTATTTTAACTTGGATCAATGGAAGACCGTAGATGAACAGTGTCAGTTAAGACATCAGTTTTTTAAGTAGTGGATATATATATTATATATACTTATTAGATATATATATAGTATACTATATATAGAACTAATAGATATTGAGTAGATAGTAACTAGTAGATAGAACATAAAAAGTAACTGACATGGAGATGCTGATGGTAGTGTGAACTTAGCCTAACAAATTCTTTATTATTGTACTTGTATTTTTGCAGCCTGCTAGTCGCTATCCCTTGCTCAAGTTTAAATACTAACTTCATCACAAGCACCCATGTAATTTACTCCAGTGGTGTTGCAAGGAATTTGGCAGGTGCCTGCATCATGTTCAACAGGTTTCAGCTGTATTGTACAGCTTAGACCAATCAGATACCACCACGCATTATAACAGTGCCAATCACAGCTTGTAAGTCCTTATTGCTGCAGCCACTTGTTTCTAAGACATCTATGAATGTGTGGCCTCTTGGCAATCGGCATTGGGGAGTTACATTCATTTGTCATGACGAGCAAAAGCACCCAGGTTAGTCATTATATCGTTACAACACGCTTACTTGAGTAGCAATTGTAGTACACCAAGTCAAACAATACACTGAAATACAGTATAGCAAATATTGGATAATTTTTCAAATAATCAAAAATTTCATGCACGTTTCCATTGTAAATACATCCACTGTTTACCATGTAGATACACAAAATTTAGAATAATAAATCCCATATAGTAAATGCCATGATGTGAAAACAGTTTGTCATCTAGTTCATTATATTATCCAAAGGTTATCAATGAGAAAAACCTACAGTTAATCCCCACTGCCCCCCTCCCCCCCCCCCCCCCCCAAAAAAAAGACCATAAACGCTCTTAGTAGACAGAAAAATATACTACAGAAGTTGGAATATGGGGTGCAAATAAAACATTAATTTGTTTTAAATATCAAAGCGTACAAAGGATCTGCTAATTAATTGCATTCATACATGTCAAAAGAATATCTTTACATATAGTCCTTTATTTACTATTACAAAATAGAAGCTGTCCTGCAAAAATGAAGCAAGTATACTGCAAAGCAATACTGTCTTTTCAGAATAATATAAGTTTCCCAGCCTCAAATGCAAATCTATGATAATGTCCCTCACATGTACCACTTATATTGACTTTGATATGGCTAAGGAGCCTTTAGTTGTTCTATGGGCACAAGTTTCAGTGCACCAACCAAGTATGACCAAATAACACATCCTCACATCTGTCCACATTAAAGCATATTAATTATTTGCACAAAAAACTTTTCTCTGTCATTAGTTTATGATGTTTATTCTAAAAAAATTCTCCAAGAAAGGGTTAAAAACATAAATACTATATACAACCCCAATATATAAAACTAATTTGCTTTGTCAATGTTGACATAGCCTATAACCTTTTAAGTTTGGATTAGACTAGCTCAGAATTAGAAAATCAGCAGATACCAGCAATGTAAACCGCAATCCCTTTGTTAGCTGCAGAGGAGCTTTTGGAAAGATATTTACAAAATGAATACCATTTGTGTTTAGTATATATGTAGGATTATCTAATCGTTTCTGTTCTCAGCGAGATATTACTCGTGTCATTAGCCTTGTCTTGAAGGGAGTAAACCTTTTACTAAGTTTCGGCTCTTTAATGAATTATCAGTTAGTATTATATACTGCATGGTATTGAAATATGTTCCTAAAACTTCAAGGCACAACTTTTAGAAATGTGAATTTGCAGCTCTAATGTGTCTCCATGATCATAGGCACAAGACTTGCATGTAGTTTAAACCTACTGTCATGTGTACCTTGTCATGTTCCAATGTCCATATCCCTGCTCGTTTTAGTTTGCAAAAAGGGGCATAGGTGTTATGAGGGACATACATCAGTACTGTCATAATTGGTTGGGTGTTTCTTGTTTAAATAACAAATATGCATACACAGTGCTCTATACACCCAAAATGTAAAGGTTTGTATTGGTTGGCAACCATATTAGTTTAAAAAGTAGGCAGGCCATTAAGAGCTTTTTAACAATTTTTATGTATCTATAAGAGAAGTGTTCCTAATTCATGGACACATGCCAGTTTTTTATATTGATAAAAAACTTCCTCCCTTACCACAATGATGTTAGTAATCTCTGAATCTCTTGCACAAAGTTGCACTAGCAATTGTCTTTTACTGCCTCAGTATTTTATGTCTTTATATGCATTTTAAAAAAAAAAACAGATTTGCACTTATTCCTATTTTTAAAAGTCACTTAATGGGGCTAAGCCTTGAATAAGCCATTACCACCTTTTAAACAGCTTGCTTTGTTAATTGGATTTTTAACACAAACCTAGTAATATGTATATACTTGGCATCCTAAGTTGAATGAATGTGTTTAAAAAATATATATCACCATATTAGTATGCTTTAGCCGAAGAAACTAAACAAACACATGGGGGATTGCAGTCACGAGTTTATGACAATGTACCAGCCCGTATGCAATTTATTTCCACTCAAATAATGCATACATGTAGAACGGGACTGGATTTCCCCTGTTCAAGTTCCAAGTAATTTATGAAGTGACATAGGAAATCTTCTGAAATTTGTTGCAGATTCAAAAAGCCTTCATATAAAACAATATTGATTGTAGACAACCACATGGGTCATAGTCTCATACTCTATATACTAAGTGAGGTAAAACTGCTCCAACAAAATCTATCTGATCAACAAAAGATTTTATTTTCTTTTTTTTTCCGTGAAACAACCCTTGCACTCCCTCCTAAGGAGGAAACATTACAGGTAGTCATGACTATCAGAAAATGCTTCCCTGGAGAAAAATACTTGTGCCACATATTGTATTCCAACATGTTAATGTGAAAATATATAAATGGCAGAAATGCAGTTATCCTGAAAGCATATATGCCTAAAATGAAAAAAATGATCTTCATTCTAACCAGAACATTGTGCACCATCCGCTTGTTTCTTTTCTTAGCAATAGTGCTTTACAAATCCTCTTTGTAGTACAGGATTCTGACAAGTTTGACATAGCACCCTCTTCACTTCTGTAAACAGGGAAAGTTTTAATTAGGCCATATTATTACTTACAATAACTGGGCTGGGGTGGAAGGTCTGCTAACTACACTGCTCTCAGTGCACTTCCAAAATGTCAACGGCACACTTCCAACTCTGCTCTTTTCATTGATCTGAGCTGTAATTGAAATTCCTTTGCAATGTTTTTTAGGCTCAGTAAAGTAGGGGACTGTCAGAATCCTCTTAACCTCGCCCTTATCCAAACAGGAAACTGACCCGTGACCCCTGGACGTAACAGTACACCAGTGGAAATTTCATTATCCTGTTTCAGCTGTACTAAGTTGAAAATAATTGTGTAATTATCTGGATGAGCGCATGTGTAAAATTTTACAATGTGCAAGTAAGATTAAGTAATGTGTTTAGTTGTATGGTTTTACAGGACGAGGGTTGTTTCATAAGAACAGAACTAAAATCGAAATAGCAAAGAAAAAAAATGTCAGGATAAACTTAAACACTAGAATGATGTATTCCTTGATACCATACCTTCGTCAATTCCTATAGTCCACCAATTAACACATGTTATAAATGACATTCACAGCAAAAAGGGCTTCATATTGAAGAAAGCTTTAAAGGCATGTTGTATAAGTAATATATTATGGCCCGTAAATTGCAAACTGCTGGACATTTTACACATCAGCATATTTCCATTGATAAATTTCACCTGTTTTGAGAGAGTTTGTGTGCTCTGAAATATGGAAGTAATTTTATGTAAAAAGTAAGCATTGTACACTGAGTCAAGTTCAAGAAAGAGTACAGAACCTGAACAAGGGAAGATTATCACTGGCATAGAACATTGAATAATTGCAAATTCTTGCGCAGTGCAGAATTTCCATTAAAATAACGATACTCAACCTCATGCATACTTTCGTTCATTTTACACAAAACTACGCTCGGTCGCGCCTGTCTAGTTGTGCTCACAGGCTGCGCCGCCCGATACATTAAAGGCCTAGGTCTATTGATGTATCCTCCATGACAAGGGGAGGCATGGCCGCTATCATGCTGTGCAGGGCGGCCAGAGTCTGATAAATCCCCCCCCCCTGTATAGGTGTGCATGCAGGATCCTTGCTAGCAAGCCACCCATTCCACTTAGATTGGATATTCCCATTAACAAGCAGTTATGCCCTTTATGACCAGGGCTGAAAACGATCCATTCATTTAATGTCCATAATTAAAATTTAGCTGCATTTTTAACGCATATGGTTAGTTAATAATTCACTTTTTTTAGCATTTTAGGAAAGTTGTTTTAATATATACCATATATACTCAAGTATAAGCCTAGTTTTTCAGCACAAAAAAATGTGCTGAAAAACCAAACTCAGCTTATACTTGAGTCAAAAACACATATCAAAACTCACCCTTCTGGCTTCCCCCGCTGCTGGCTATATACTGGGTAGGGGGCTGGCTATATACTGGGGGTAGGGGGCTGGCTATATACTGGGGGTAGTGGGCTTGCCTGGGGGATATGGGCTGGCAGGCTATATACTGGGGGGCAGGTGCTGGCTTTACACTATGGGGCAGGGTCTAGCAGGCTATATAATGGGGAGGCTGTGACCAATGCATTTCCCACCCTCGGCTTATACTCGAGTCAATAGGCTTTCCCTGGTTTTTGTTGTAAAATTAGGGGCCTCAACTTATACTCGAGTATATTTTTATTTTTAATTGTGAAATTGATCCAAATAAATGTGTTCCCTATTATGCGACAGTTGTTTAGTCTCAGTCAAAAGGTGTGTTTATTTGCAAAGTGTAGGCAGGGGATGTATTATTTATTTGGAAATATATACATAAAACTCTATATAGTTATTATGTATGCCTGAGTCTACCATAACAATCTAGCATGATAAACCAAGGATACTTACTCATAGATCTAGGCACCGTGATGGTGGTAATCATTGTAAATTTTGTATATATACATGACCTCATTCCTTCTAAAATCTATTTTTATAATTATGCTAATGAGCCTGGGAAGGGCCCGGGGTGGTGTCCTTAGTGCTATAGATTTACAGGCTTGTTATCATCAAAGCCATGTCTCATCCAAACCCCTGCTCTCTGCCGTCTAACTCTGCATGTGTAATCTAGCAGCAGTAGGAATTGCAGGGGAAGGGAGACCTACTCTGAGCATGTGAATCTTCAGCACTGAGGGGCTTTGGAAACAACCACTAGAGCCTTTCAAGCTCATTAGAATAATTATAAAAGTGAATTTTCAAAGGAAGGAGGCCATGGATAACAAGTATAAGAAGATTATTACAGTCATGATTCTTGGGTCTATGAGTAAGTGTCACTGGATTATCATGATGGATTTTGATGGTAGATTTCTTTTAAGTTACTTTATATTTTCCCTATGAGCTAATAAAAGACCCACAGATACAAGGTAAAACAACCCCTTCTGCAGTCTTTAGCAGAGCTCTACCATCTCTAAAAAAAACCCAGCAGCTCTGCTTAGCTTTATGACACCTGACAATTATGTCCAAAAGACGTCAATCGCCACAAACACATAATGAATACCATTATACAAGCTCTTATACTTCTTGTTTTATCCTTATCTGTAAGCTCTTGTGATCAGGGCCCTCACATCTGTTGTTGCATATGACTATGTTTTTACCCCACCCCAATGATTTCTTAATCTACAGAATTTGATGGCTCTATAAAAATAAAAAAATAATATTATTATCATTAAACTGCTACTCAAGCACTATATAGTGTAGAAAGGTGAAGGTAAAAGGGGTAATGTACCCCTCCTGGCTTCTTCTAGGAGTCCCTTGCTGTCAGCGGCAGCCAGAGATCTGACCTGCTCCTAAAGTAAATGCAGGAGCAGGAAAAACGGAAACTTCAGCGAAAGACATTGCCACATATTTAGGACATACACAGCTCACCATGAAAAGATAGAACATTTTAAAACAAATGAAAACATTTTGCAGCCACACCAAATGTAGATTGTTGTGTGCTTCTAGAGGACTAGTGTACTTGGACAAATAACCATATCAAATAAATCCACATCACTCACTTTGATGCTTTATTAGTAATGTGTCTTTATTAGTACATGCTTAGCATTTGCAACAATGGCTTAATAGGTAGTTTGGTCCTTATTAAAACATAGAAACAGGTGCATGAGCCTTTGAATAGTCTTAGTCTGAAGAAGTGCTATGAGTTACTGCATAAAAATTATTTTCACTCTTTGTATCTGATATTTTAAGAAAAGAATAGTATCACTTGCACCCACTGTGCTGTGCCTGTCTGACCTGCAGTCAAAGGAAAAATGAAACCACCAGTTCCATGCCCTTAATATCCAAAATACGTCTTTTGGGTAATGGTAATTTCCACTTTAAAGTTCCTATCTTGTTTGGATAGCTGACTTTCTAAGAAAAAGTATAGAATGTATGCAGGTTGTATGAATCATGATACTACTTGCAAGCTTATCAAATCACCACGGAATTGAACTTTCTAACACTGTGAATTATGCAAGAGAAATTGCATAATAAATGTCTAAAAAGGAACATGCTTTTTATAGTTATAAAAAAATTGTAATAGTTATAATGTGATAATGTACTGTAATATATAGCGTACAGTACATTCTTTACATTCAGTTTATTCAGCTAAATTCTGCATTTGCACAGGAGATCTATCAGAAAGTCTAAGGCTACATTGACAGGATGTGTGCCCGCTGTACCGTAGTATGGCGGGCACATGTTGACGCTCAGGAGAGAAGGAGGGGATGAGCGTTGCTCACCTCTGCCCCTCTCTATATATACAGCGTATATACATTAGCCAATATATAAGTGGCCCAATACGGTCGTGTGAATATAGCCTAAGATAAAGGGTATAACAGATCACAGAACCTTAATATGACACCAAATATTCTTAATTATTTATTGTGAGGAGTACAGAATTCCTTACTATTTACTTGCTGCAAAAACTCTTTTTGGAGAGAAATCATGGTGCCAGTTTTTCATAAATACATGTGCAAATTGCTTGTGCATGTGTTTATTTGTGTGTTTGCACTCCCTAATTTTGTTTCATCACTGCGCACTGTGTCCCCCTGCAACCCAAAACTTGCAACATAAAGGAGGCATTCCCATGCCCAATTTGGCCCATGCTCCAGATTATGTCTGATTCCTACACAATATGTGAATACACAGTGGCTGAACTACCAACGTAGCAGCCGTAGGGCTGCTTATGGTTCCCATGAGGTTTCAGGGGCCTGGGATGCACAGGCCCTGCAGGGCTTTGCCACAGCCTGTGGTAATGTGTTCCGGGGATACACTGCCAGGTGCCTGGCGGATTGTGCGCCCGGGTCCCCCTGGCTACCGCCCACATCTCACCTGGCCCGGCCACCTCTCTCCTGATTGCCCACCCGCCATCTCCCTGACCCCCCACCAGCCACCTCTCGACCTCCCACCAGCCACCCTCCCTGACCCACCCACTCATCCCCCTGCGGGTGGCACAGTTGACGCCCACTCAGTGAAAACAACCCCCTTGCACCACGACTGATGCCACCGGCTGGGTGGTCACCCATACAGCCCCAAACATCCTAAAAGGTAAGTATATACATATGTATTTATCTGTCTGTAATATGTTATACTGTTATATAACATATGTGTAGTGTTATACTGTTTTTACTGTGTATATGGTATATATGTATATACTGTGTACATGTGTATATATGTGTATCTACTGTGTATCTTGTTATATACTGGTATATACTATGTATGTATGCATAGATGACTACTGTATGTGTATATGGCCAGTGTATACTTTATGTGTGTGTATAATATACATAATTTATATATACCGTATATTCCGGCGTATAAGACGACCTGGTGTATAAGATACCCCCCTACTTTCCTGTTTAAAATATAGAGTTTAAGATATATTCGCCGTATATACTACCTACCCTTTTCTAACGCAACAAAACCGGTAAAAATTAAAAAAAAACGGATTTGAATTTAACATGGTCCTTTTTTTAATTTAAATTCTTATGACATGCAGGTATATAGCAGAAAACTGTCGCTCATAAACATAAGGCATACAACACATTATTACCATTACAGCACAGCCCCCAGTAGTATACAGCACAGCCCCCAGTAGTATACGCACTGCCCCAGTAGTATACAGCACTGCCTCCATAGTATAACAGCACAGCCCCCAGTAGTATACAGCACAGCCCCCCGTAGTATACAGCACAGCCCCCAGTAGTATACAGCACAGCCCAGCCCCAGCATTAAAAAAAAATAAACGTATATACTCACCCTCCGGTGGCCCCGAGTGCTGCGCTGCTTTCCCCGATTGTCTGCGACAGTCTTCCCCGCAGGTGCCTAGTATGACGCGCCGCTGCTGACGCTGCATACTAGCGCGCCGCCCCGGGGAAAAAGCGGCACCCAGCAGAAGAAAGAGACGGCGGAGACGAGACGAGCCGCGCAGACTCGGGGCCACCGGAGGGTGAGTATCGCCCATGCGTCCGCTATCTTTTTGAGGCTGCCGCAGCTTGCCAGCAGCAATCGCTGTGAAAACACCCGCGATCGGTGCTAGCAATATGCACGCAAAGACTAACCAGCTATGGAGAGGGCTAAGCCTGTGAGCCCTCTCCATGCAGCCGTCCGACCGCCGCCGTGAATACACGGCGGGTGGTCGGGATTACCGTGTATAAACAACCCCAGAGAAGACGAAGATTTTTCTGTCTTCAATAGTCCTTATACGCCGGAATATACGATATATATATATTATCTATATATATTATACAGTATATATATATACTATAGATATATAGATATTATATGTATTGTATTGTATTGATATAATTGTATCTGTATGTATTTTGTATATCTCGTGTATTAGTGTATATGTCTATGAGTGCATAATGTGTGTATAATTGTATCTTGTATGTATGGCGAGTATACGAGTGTAGAACTTTCATAGTATCATAGTAATAAGACTGGAAAGACGCAAGTCCATCAAGTCCAACCTTTAAGAATTAAATAATGTTTTTATCCCCATAACCCGTGATATTTTTTCTCTCCAGAAAGGCATCCAGGCCTCTCTTGACATGTATAGAGTCCGTCCATAACACCTCCTGCGGCAGAGAGTTCCACAGTCTCACTGCTCGTACAGTAAGAACCTTTGTCTATGTTGATGGTAAAATCGCCTCTCCTCTAGGCGTAGAGGATGCCCCCTTGTCCTGGTCACAGGCCGAGGTATAAAAAGATCTTTGGAGACATCCTTGTCCTGCCCGTTCAGTATTTGTACATTGTATGAGGTCTCCCCTCAGTCGTCTTTTTTCTAAACTGAATAATCCCAATTTTTGTAATCTGTCAGGTATTCTAGTTCCCCATCCCCTAATAATCCTGGTTGCTCTCCTCTGCACCCGTTCCACCTCTACTATATCCTTTTTCATACACTGGTGCCCAAACTGTACACATCAGTGAGTGAGTGGACCTCATATGCCAATGACACAAGGGCCACAAACAATGGACCATTGGGCAGGTAGCCTAAGTTTGGTGGTGGCTATCTTTTGAGATGCTCTATTTGTATTGATATATTTCATATGAGCTTATACTTCAGGAGGTACACAATAATGGTAAGACTAAAACAAAGCACTATATTTTATAAAGAGCCAACACTTTTTGCAGTAGCAACAATTAAAGTAAGAAATAAACACACAAAATTACAAATTATGAAAGTAAACATCAAAAATATTAGCATAAGAGAGGACTCCTACTTATAAGAGCACTGTTTTGTTTTAGGAAATGCTGCTGTCTAGAGATGAGTGAACTGTTTATGAGGTGGCTTCTACCACTCTTTCTGGGGAGCAATCTGACCAGGGACCAGCAAGAAAGCATTCTATGTTTAGTGGTATGGTTTGACTGAGATGAGCGAACATACTCGTCCGAGCTTGATGCTCGGTCGAGCATTAGCGTACTCGAAACTGCTCGTTGCATGGACAATACTCGCCGCTCTAGAAAATGGCAGCTCCCGCCGTTTGCTTTTTGGCGGCCAGAAACAGAGCCAATCACAAGCCAGGAGACTCTGCACTCCACCCCAATGACGTGGTACCCTTACACGTCGATAGCAGTGGTTGGCTGGCCAGATCAGGTGACCCTGGGATAACTAGTCCGCTGCCCCCGCTGCTCGGATCATTCTGTGTCTATGCCGCTAGGGAGAGAGCTGCCTGCTGGTTCGGGAAAGCGTAGGTTTCTATTAGAATAGTGTTAGGCAGGAGTGATTTCAACAAGAACCCAACAGCCCTTCTCCTTACAGTTGCCCATGATCACACCTAATTGGCTACCGTTATATACTTTTGCGATTTTTATGCTTTGTGCCGTCAGGTACAGTCGCCTCCAGCATTTGATGGTCAACTCTCCAGACATCAAGATATTAGTAGCCGCTATGTCTGTAGGCGGTAAGTAAGAGCACTGAGTGATAGAATTGGGCAGGCGGGCGCAGTTTGCTAATTATAATATTAGCGCGACACTAGGCCTCAAGTATCCGTTTTGGATTCTCCTTTGGCGATTTTACTAATTTTTCATCCATTATTGTGAGGATTTGCCAGGGGGACTTGCTAAACAGTTGTGTTTATGCTCTTAGTGACACACATTCCACCTCCCTAACTCACCCTTCCACCACTCTCTGTTTGGTACATTCATGACAATCTTTTATCTCCCTCTTAGCTGCAGTTGTGTTTCGTCCGCTATTGATTTCCTATCTCAGGCTACAGTGCTCTTCACCGCCTTCTGCGCAGTTTTTTTCCTTGTGTATTTTACGTTTATTTTTTGCATAACTCAGCGTCATCTCATCAGTGTGCTTTCCTAATCGGCTAGAAAATAGCCAAAGGAAGAATCCAAAGAACGGCGTACTTACGCACTACAATACCGAGTCTCCGCTCTCTTCTCTGCCTAAGATCTTTTTCCCTCTCTCTATCTCTCTCATCTCCTCTTCCTCTCCCTTTCCTTGGCGCTGTCTCCTGCCGCTTATTTTTTTTTTCCGTGCTGCGTCCCTCCTTCTTGCCTCTTGGTCGTGTGCTGTCCTTGCTGCGTGGCATAATACTAGCACTTGGGGTCATGACTTTGGAAGTGAGACTTGCGACCGGCTGGTGTTTAGCTCTTAGTGACGCACTATCCATATCGCAAAGACCTAAGTTGGAATATTTATTAGGGTTGGAGTGTTCAATTAGGGCACAGTCTGGCAGTTTCTTTTTATTTTACGTTTATTTTTTCATAACTCAGTGGGGGGCGTCATCTCAATCATGTGCTATCATACATGTGCAAATTGCTTGTGCATGTGTTTATTTGTGTGTTTGCACCAATTTTGTTTCACTGCTGCACTGTGTCCCCTGCAACCCAAAACTCTGCACATAAAGGAGCGCTACAAATATGTGATACACAGTGGCGTAACTACCACCGTAGCAGCCGTAGCGGCTGCTATGGGTCCCATGAGGTTCAGGAGCCTGGGGATGCACGGGCCCTGCAGGGCTTTGCCACAGCCCGTGGTAAGTGTTCCGGGGATACACTGCCAGGTGCCTGGCGGATTGTGCGCCCGGGTCCCTCCTGGCTACCGCCCACATCTCACCTGGCCCGGCCACCTCTCTCCTGGATTGCCCACCCGCCACCTCCCTGACCCACCCACCAGCCACCTCTCTGACCTGCCCACCAGCCACCTCCCTGACCCACCCACTCATCCCCCTGCTGGGTGGCACAGTTGACGCCCACTCAGCCCCCCCTCCCTCCCTGAACACCCACCTGCACACACGACTGATGCCACGGCTGGGTGGTCACCCATACAGCCCCCAAACATCCTAAAAGGTAAGTATATACATATGTATTTATCTGTCTGTATATATGTATATACTGTTTATATTAGCATATACTGTGTATATGTGTATATACTGTGTATTTACTGTGTATACCAGTAGTATACAGCACAGCCCCCAGTAGTATACAGCACAGCCCAGCTCCCCCGATGTCCGCGCGGCTCGTCTTCAGTGTTCCGCGCCGTCTTCTTTCTTCTGCTGGGCGCCGCCGTACGGGGAAAAACATGGCGGCGCCCAGCAGAAGAAAGAAGATGTTGTGGAAGACTGAAGACGAGCCGCGCAGACATCGGGGCCACTGGAGGGTGAGTATGCGCCCATGCGCCGCTATCTTTTTGAGGCTGCCGGACGGATCGCCGCCCCCGATGACGTCACGGGGAGCGGCGATCCCAGGTAAGATGGCGGCGCCCATGCGCCGCTATCTCTTTGACGCTGCCGGCAGCTTTGCCGGTGGCCATCGCTGTGAAAACACCCGCGATCGGTGCTAGCACCGGTCGGAGGTGTTACCGGTAAGCCTTTGCTGCAATATGCAGCAAAGAGTTACCGGCTATGGAGAGGGCTCAGCCTGTGAGCCCTCTCCATGCAGCGTGACCCGAGCGCCGCCGTGAATACACGGCGGGCGGTCAATTACCGGCGTATAAGACGACCCCAGACCAGACAGAAGATTTTTCTGTCTTCAAAAGTCGTCTTATACGCCGGAATATACGATATATATATATAGATACAATGTCATGTACAATCCACACTATGATATAGCAATAGTAATATAATTATTATAATTATTGATTGTTGACTATAAACTGTTACTGTTAAAATAGATCTTTGCTATTTGAAGGAATTTACCATCAAAATCCATCATAGATGCAGGCACCATCACTGTGGTAATCTTCTTTTATTTGTTTTTCATGGCATCCCTCCCCCCAACCCCACCCCCCCCCCCCCCCCCCCGCTCCACCCCCCCCCCCCGCCCACGCCTGGTGTAATCTCACACAATGGCAGGGGGTAGTGCCTTAGCACAGTGCCCCAACTACATCACATTGGGGATCATGTAATGTAAAAATTTAGAAGGAAGGAGGCCTTGGGTAACAAATGTAAGAATACAACCACAGTCATGATGCCTGGGTCTATGAGTAAGTACTTGAGATGGTTATTAAGTGGTTGAACATGGTTATTATAAGATTGCAGAAATAAAATTCAAAAAAACTGAACTATTATTTCTAGCATACTGTACAAAATTGTTTGGGTAATATACTTTTCCTAAATATGAACACTTAAATCATCCATGCTTATACTAAATGTTTGTTTTTTATGAGATCAATGCTATGGAATTTCTGAAGACACTGAAATCCATAAAAGCTTATTTAATGGGGTAACAATGCCTCAAGGTGAGAGATATATATATATATATATATATACAGATATATATATACATATAGATATATATATATTATATGTAAGTGTATTGTATATGTATTAAATGTATATAATGTGTATACTGTATGAGTTTGTATATACTCTGTGTATTAGTGTATAAATGTATATGAGTGCATAAATGTGTGTATAATTGTATACTTGTATGTATAGTGCGAGTATACGAGTGTAGAACTTTCAAAGTATCATAGTATATAAGGCTGGAAAAAGACGCAAGTCCATCAAGTCCAACCTTTAAGAATAAAATAAATGTTTTATCCCCATAACCCGTGATATTTTTTCTCTCCAGAAAGGCATCCAGGCCTCTCTTGAACATGTACATAGAATCTACCATAACAACCTCCTGCGGCAGAGAGTTCCACAGTCTCACTGCTCTTACAGTAAAGAACCTTTGTCTATGGTGATGGTAAAATCGCCTCTCCTCTAGGCGACAATTAAAGTAAGAAATAAACACACAAAATTACAAATTATGAAAGTAAACATCAAAAATATTAGGCATAAGAGAGGAATCTACTTATAAGAGCACTGTTTTGTTTAGGAAATGCTGCTGTCTAGAGATGAGTGAACTGTTCATGAGGTGGCTTCTACACTCTGGGGAGCAATCTGAGCAGGGACCAGCAAGAAAGCATCTTCTAGATTTAGTGGTATGGTTGTGACATCAATGGCCTTCTTATTCTCTTCCATACTGGACAGGGCCCTTCTTATTCTCTTCCATACTGGACAGGGCATACATTTCTCACCAACCATTGGCAGCTGATGTGTGACGTCCTGTGGTATACTGTGTCACTCTCTGCCTTTGGTCAGTTTACAGTGCTCTAGCAAGTCCAGAAGAGAAGTTTACTGCCTCTTCTCATCTACTTCCGATGAACACAATACATCTCAAGTTTAGCTATACCTGCTCCACATTTTTCAGTACCCAAGCAATGTTCACACCATATATAATCACTAGTAGATCTCCATTACAGCTCTCTACAGTAGTTATTTTCCAGAGCCCTATCCAACAACATTGGATCAGTGCAAAAAAGGAGAGTGAAAAATCAAATTGAAGTATGGTTCAATAAGATATAAGTTAAAATCACTGTTTTGAAAAAATATGCCAAGGTAAATCTGACCTAACTTAGAGGAAATCTACCAATTCATTTAATCTCTACAAAAGACCACCAGTGCTGTGTAGAGGTTTAAAGTGCAACTCTTAATTTTTTTCACATAGCAAAAGTTCTTGGGATGTAGAATAACTTTACCTATTATCTTGATTACCTATGTGTTTTTTTGCAATCCTCCTCAGTTTAGCCAGTCTCTTGCACTAACTTGCCACCTGGTTATTTCTCCTGTGATTCTGTAGATTTGTAAATACAAAATACAGCACTGAAAGAGGGAAGGGGCTGCTGCTCACAAAGGAGGAAGAGGGTAGACACTGTGACTGTGCTCTCTGTGCATACACACTCTCTGTGAGTGTCTGTTGCTCTGCGGATGCAGAAGTCTCCTACACAGAATAGAGAAATAAAAGAACTCCCCTGTTCCCTATCAGCTCCTTCATTCTAGTCTGTGATGCTACAAAATTTTCTCTGTCTCTCTTTACACCTCAAGCAGTGTTTTAGACACCTCTGTACCCCTCCCCCACCTTCTTCTCTCAGCACTTTCTGCACAATGCAGAGAAACTATTAGGCCCCTTCCACACTTGCGTTGCAGATCACGTCAGAGTTTGATCAGGGTGCGATCAGTGTTTGGTCAGTGAAAAACGCACATTTTGCATCAGAGTTCAATCAGTTTTCAGTCAGAGTTTGTTCAGTGTCTCAGTTTTTCATGCGCGTTTTCAATGCAATTTCAATGCGTTTTTCATGCGCAGAAAATGCGCGTGAAATGGACTCAGGACTGATCTCTATCTTTTCTATGGCAATTGATGCGTGAAAAACGCATTGCACTTGCATTGGACTTGCATGTGTCTCAGAGTGCAATGCGTTTTTGATGCGTCTCCATAGACTTGTATGGTGCGTTTTTCACGCGCGTGACTTGCAAAAGTAGAGCATGTCGAGATTTAAACGCGCATTAAAAAAAACGCGCGTGTGCGCGTGAAAAAAAATGCAAGTCTGAGATCACCAGGGAGCGGGCGGCGATATCACTAGATCACCAGGGAGCGGGCAGTGAGTGTAGCCCGGACTGTCTCTACCATTAGCACTCTCATACAAGAGTCGTCATCCTTGTGATCTCGCTGACCGCTCCCTCCCTTCATCAGCGGCTGGGAGAATATGGCGCTAATTTCTCGAAGAAGCCGCCGTCTGTCACTGCCACCTCCTGCTGCCCCGGGCGCTGCCATCCTCCGCTGCCCATCTGCCGGGTCATTCATCAGGAAGAAATCACTCAGAATATTACATAGAAATAACCAGGAGCCGTCTCTCCTGTGCGGAGTTTGTTGCAATGTATCAGTGCAGGGGAATCCGTGAGTGTGGAGTCCGGTCTGTCTAGACTGGATACAACTGTAACAAACCCTCAGCTGTGAGGATTAGTACAGAAAAGGTTTCTTTTTTTAATATTATTGTGTAATTGTAATTTGAAGTTTTCTCTCACAGCAAGCGGAGATGTTAGAAATGGGAGGGGCTTCTCACATGCAACATTTTTGCGGTTAGTTGGAGGCTGATTTGTGGCGATTTGCAACAAACTTGTCGGAAAGTAATGAAGTCAGATCTCAAGTTCACAGCTTGGTGCCCCTATAAAATCCCTGGCATCCTCTGTGCTGCTGCATTACACAGTGGGGTTTATGGCGCCGTCTCATCCGGGTTTACGGCTCGCGGTGGCAGCAGAATTGGGCTGAGACGTTATTTTCCGGTGACCTGGATATTTTTACCTGCGGATTCTCTGTGGAGGCGCAGAGTAACGAGGCGCGGAGGGAGAAGTAGGCTACACCTCAGCTGGAGGAGAGGGGGCGCTCCGAGGACGCCATGTCTGGGGCATCAACAGCCCTACAGGGAGGTTAAAGGGGAACTCCACATGCACAGAGGTGTCCTCCTCGTTGTATATAAAGGAAACCTCCAAAGGATCTTACCATTTACCGCAACTGTCAGTTTGCTGTCAATGAATAGAGCTTAAAAATGTACTCTTTTGTTAATGTTTTCCACAGCTGAAGGTTTGCTACAATTGTGTCGACTCTATTGTTCCAGATTTAGGAAGTCTATAGGTCAAAATATGTTCTGTGAGGTTTTTGCAGGTTTATAGCTCTGATTGTTGTCAGTGAATGGGAAAAAGAAAACGAGATCAGATTCTATGTTCGCAGTTTATGATCTGTTACATTGTCAGAAGTGAACCGAACACAGAGGCCCTGCTGGCGCGGAGTACGATTTGGTTTAGACAATCAACTGGTCACAAAAGCTCTTAATCTGATACACTGTAACAAACTTCAGCTATGTAAAAGCAGCCGGGCTGACAGCAAGCAGAGATTTTGTTTGTTACAAAGTTGCACAACCTTGTAATTGTTAAAGAAGAAACTGAAACCTCTCTGACAAGTTGGTTGTTATGAACCTCACCCCTAGTGGTCATACTGTAGAATGCAAGCACCATGCAGATAGTGTATGATCTGTTACAGTGTATTTGTACATACAGTATAATCCTGTGAGTGCTGAACAGAGCAGCACAAATATTTCTGGTTCCAGGCTGAAACACTGTAACAATCTGCAGCTGTGTAAGGGAAAACACTGAACTTCATATGACAAGTTCTTATTAATGTTGCCCCTAGTGGTCATCCTGTAGAATACATGTAGGATGATGGCTCATGATTTGTCGCAATGTGTCAGCCTTGACAATCATCTGGGAGCAGAATAGAGAATGGTATCTGAAACAGTGTAACGGCCGTGTAATGCAAGGCAGGGTCCGGATAGGACGGCAAGCAGGGACCCCGCAACGAGGCGGAACTGCAAAGTTTGTCAAAAAGTTGCAAAACTTTTCATTGTTGTCTAGAAATACAAATACCTGTCCGCCTGACCCTGGAATAGAGCGGCTGTAACCCCTGCGGCCGTAGATCAGGAGCAACTGGGTGGTTGTTGTCCTGGACAACTCCTTTAATAAGGTAAATCTAAGCTCCTTTGACTGGTTGGTTCTGCTGATGGCGCCTCTAGTGGTCACACTGTGGAATAGAGGTTTCTGAGTGTTTGAGCTTCAATTAGATCTGCTCCGTTTTCCGTCTTGTTGCTTTTTTTCCCCCAGCGACTGAGAAAATTCCATAAAAATCTAGAAATCTAAAATAACCAAATATTGATGGAACCGCTTGCCATGAAGCTGCGCTTTGTCCCCAGAGCTGCGCTCCCTCATTATCCTGGGACTGCGCGAGGTAAACGCCGCGGCTCCCGACTCTATAAATCATTAATGAGGCCTCAAACAAAACTATAAAAGACCCGGAGCCGCCGTATAATTGACTTCCAGTTTTTTTTACAATGAATATTTCCATTTGTTGGAGATGGCGCGGCCGCGGCTCCGCCGATTCATCACATTCCGGTCTATAAATGACTGGTAATGAGCCGCCCGAAATAAACTACAAACCAGACAGGGCAAGAGAGCAGCTTAGACTCTAACCATCATATATCTCTGCTGGAGAACAATGGAGGATCCCTGCAGCACAGAGGGTTTCAGGATTAAACATAGGAAGACAAATGGAGACAAGTGGAAGAATACAATCTAAGAAAAGTGGATGGAGCAGCATCCACAGCAGCACAGAGTATTTCAGGAGAGCTGAATATCAATTCTGTGGATGACTGGATCATAATAGGACAATATAGAAAAGAACTGACCTACACGTAGGGTGAGATATCAAATTCCTATTGTCCCCACTAACCTTTGTATGTGCATCAGCAGGATCATATAGGAAAAAGAAGAATTGATGAGTAAATCACTTGGGGTGAGATAGGAAGTTTCTATCATCTCCAGCAGCCTTTGTATGGCGTGTCTCATCTATGACTCGGGAGCATTGTGTAGAACATTATAGAGCAATACTGACCTGCGTTGCAGATCACGTCAGAGTTTGTTCAGTGTCTCACGTTTTTCACGTGCGTTTTCAATGCAATTTCAATGCGTTTTTCATGCACAGATAACGCGCGTGAAATGGACTCAGGACTGATCTCTATCTTTTCTATGGCAATTGATGCGTGAAAAACGCATTGCACTTGCATTGGACTTGCGTGTGTCTCAGAGTGCAATGTGTCTTTGATGCGTCTCCATAGACTTGTATGGTGCGTTTTTCACGCGCGTGACTTGCAAAAGTAGAGCATGTCGAGATTTAAACGCGCGTTAAAAAAAACGCGCGTGTGTGCGTGAAGAATAATCCAAGTCTGAAAAAGCCTATTGATTACAATGGGTCAGAGTGCAATGCAAGTTCTGCGTGTCAAAAGCATGCGCAGAAAACGCGCATGAAAAACGCAAGTGTGAAAAGGGCCTAAGTCTCTGAAGCATCAGCAGGATAATACACTCACCGGCCACTTTATTAGGTACACCTGTCCAACTGCTCGTTAACACTTAATTTCTAATCAGCAAATCACATGGCGGCAACTCAGTGCATTCAGTCATGTAGACATGGTCAAGACAATCTCCTGCAGTTCTCCCGAGCATCAGTATGGGGAAGAAAGGTGATTTGAGGCCTTTGAACGTGGCATGGTTGTTGGTGCCAGAAGGGCTGGCCTGAGTATTTCAGAAACTGCTGATCTACTGGGATTTTCACGCACAACCATCTCTAGGGTTTACAGAGAATGGTCCGAAAAAGAAAAAACATCCAGTGAGCGGCAGTTCTGTGGGCGGAAATGCCTTGTTGATGCCAGAGGTCAGAGGAGAATGGGCAGACTGGTTCGAGCTGATAGAAAGGCAACAGTGACTCAAATCGCCACCCGTTACAACCAAGGTAGGCAGAAGAGCATCTCTGAACGCACAGTACGTCCAACTCTGAGGCAGATGGGCTACAGCAGCAGAAGACCACACCGGGTGCCACTCCTTTCAGCTAAGAACAGGAAACTGAGGCTACAATTTGCACAAGCTCATCGAAATTGGACAGTAGAAGATTGGAAAAACGTTGCCTGGTCTGATGAGTCTCGATTTCTGCTGCGACATTCGGATGGTAGGGTCAGAATTTGGCGTCAACAACATGAAAGCATGGATCCATCCTGCCTTGTATCAGCGGCTCAGGCTGGTGGTGGTGGTGTCATGGTGTGGGGAATATTTTCTTGGCACTCTTTGGGCCCCTTGGTACAACGTCACAGCCTACCTGAGTATTGTTGCTGACCATGTCCATCCCTTTATGACCACAATGTACCCTGTAACATCTGATGGCTACTTTCAGCAGGATAATGCGCCATGTCATAAAGCTGGAATCATCTCAGACTGGTTTCTTGAACATGACAATGAGGTCACTGGACACAAATGGCCTCCACAGTCACCAGATCTCAATCCAATAGAGCATCTTTGGGATGTGGTGGAACGGGAGATTCGCATCATGGATGTGCAGCCGACAAATCTGCGGCAACTGTGTGATGCCATCATGTCAATATGGACCAAAATCTCTGAGGAGCTTCCAGCACCTTGTTGTATCTATGCCACGAAGAATTGAGGCAGTTCTGAAGGCAAAAGGGGGTCCAACCCGTTACTAGCATGGTGTACCTAATAAAGTGGCCGGTGAGTGTATATAGGACATTATAGAGTGGAGTTGATGGAAGTAAAGCACTTGGAATGAGAGAGGACGTGGGAGATAATATGAACTTTCTATCTCACCCCCAGTGCTTTACCCTGATAAATTCTTTGCTATAATATCCTATATGATCCTGTGTCTTAAGAGGGGAAACCGGGCACATACAAAAGCTACTGGAGATAATAGGAAGTTTCTATCTCTCCCCAAGTGCTTTACTCCCATCATTACAGGTCAGTACTGCTCTATAAATGTCCTACATGATGCTCCTGAGTCATAGATGGGAGACGCAGACCCATACAAAGGCTACTGGAGATGATAGGAAGTTTCTATCTCTCCCCAAATGCTTTACTACATAATTACAGGTCAGTACTGCTCTATAATGTCCTACATGCTGCTCCTGAGTCATAGAGGAGACGTATATACAATTTCCTCTTCAGTTACTTTATATTAATTGCCATCAGATTTCAAAAGTCAAACAAAAAAAGTTTTTTAATACTGAATCTTAGCAAGAACATCTTAACAAAGTTATACTTTAACTTAATATAGTACAACAGAGAAACCGGACTGCAACGTGTCTTCGTGTCCGCGCGTGTCTTGCGTCCGCCATGACTGGGGGAGGGGCAGCCGCTGCGTTGCGTTGCTCATCTTCAGTCGTCTCATTTTTTTTTTTCATTTTTACAGTGTTGGATTTGTCTTTACAAAAAAAAAAAATGTACACACAATTCTGTCCCAAAAGTCCAATACGGAATCTCCGCTCCAGCAAACAAAGCGCAACCGAGAAACACAATGATATTGTTCTGTGGGGGGGAGAGGGGGGTCTCCTGCGATGGGGGATCATGTGAATGGAAAGATTCTGAAACCAGACATTGGGGGACCCAAAAAATATGGAAAAAAAAAATCTGGAATATTTGGAGGTAAAAACAAATAAATAATGCCACAGGAGGGGGGCACATGGAATATCCCTTGTATTGTCTTTCTTCCATGGACCGGTGATGGGTTGTGGTCTCCGCAAAGTGGAAGCCTTGGAGGGGGTTGTGGTTCCGGTCCGTCACGTCTTCGGAGCAGTTGTTGATGCAGCAGCTGCAGGAACATCTCGCGTCCGCCGGGCGTCTTCTCTTTCATACTGAAGGCAGCGAAAGGTGGATAAGACTCCTCTGGTGGAGCGCCCCCCTCAGTACATGATGGGGGGCTTTATATACGCTCTGTTCTCTGTAACAAAGAAGAGAAAATATCACAATATTGTATCCAAATCATCAAGTAAACGTTTGGTTCTATAGTAACTGTATTACTGGTGTCCCTGCGGTGCGGCCGCTTTGGGGTAACGTCTGCGGGGAAGGGGGGGGGGGGTCCTGTGACGGACGTGCTAATTCCGGGAGGAGGACGACAGAGTCAGGAAATCTGCGGCCTTAAATATTTAACATGAAGGAGCAGCGGAGCCCCCCCCCCCCCCCCCCCCCCCCCCCGGTCATACAATATTCAGGGACGTTGCGCTGCTCATCACTAAACAATTACTGTACAGTCAGGTAACCACACAAATCTCACGCAGAAAACACTCTCTACTTACAAACATACAGCAACCAATACATGCCCCACACCTACACACATACAGCTACCAATACATGCCCCACACCTACACACATACAGCTACCGATACATGCCCCACACCTCCACACATACGGCTACCAATACATGTCCTACACCTACACAGCTACCGATACATGCCCCACACCTACACACATACAGCTACCGATACATGTCCTACACATACACACATACAGCTACCGATACATATGCCACACACCTACAGCTACCGCTACATGTTCCACACCTACACACATACAGCTACCGATACATGTCCCACACCTACACACATACAGCTACTACTACATGTCCTACACCTACACACATACAGCTACCAATACATGTCCTACACCTACACACATACAGCTACCAATACATGTCCTACACACATACAGCTACCAATACATGTCCTACACCTACATACATACAGCTACCAATACATGTCATACACCTACACACATACAGCTACCAATACATGTCATACACCTACAGCTACCAATACATGTCCCACACCTACACACATTGCATATATACAACCATACACACATTGCTAATACACATACAAACATACAGCTACATATATTCAGTTATACACTTACATACATACTACATACCTAATACATGTCCTACATATATACAACTACATGCATACAGATATACACCTACATGTATATAACACATACCTACAAATACATGGCGTCCAATTACATGTATACAAACCTATCTACATACATACAGCTACTAATATACTAATACATGTCCTACACATTCATACATGTGATATGAAGCAACTCAAACCTGTTCCACCTCTACGTGACGGTATATAACTATACATACACCACTACGTGTCCTACATCTCCTGCAGTATATCCTGTCTCCATTCCTAGCACAGCTTTGTGCACTCTTCGTTACTCGCTGTTATCAGCCATGCACATAATGTGGTGATTGACAGTAAATAGTTGCCTATGATTTCGGTATTTGCTGGCGCACAGGGGGTTAACGTCCCCGGCTGACCCCCAGGTGACAGCCATCCTTGGATCGCTTTCAGCCGGTGCCACATTCTAATTTCAGGACGCATTTGGGCCGTAATATGAGTGATTTATCATTTAGCGCGAGCTGTCAGGAGTCGAGTCGAAGATAAAGCCAAAACATCTGGAAGCACAAACAAAGGAGCGCGGAGGCTGCATGTTAATCCGGAGCTGGCCGGCCGCGCTTCATTAGGGCCAGGAAACCGCTAATTAGCAGCTGAGACAGATCTGACACACTGTACCGACCCTGCATGGACCCTATATCCCACTAGTACCACCCCGACTCCCAGCACCCGGCTGTGGCTCAACATCACACGGATGGAATTGTCAACATTTCAGCCAAATAGTCTTACGGATACGAGTTTGTTACAATGTATCTACTTCAGAGGCTGGACTCCAGCGCTGATACATTGTACCAAACTGTCAAAAGACAACAGGGCAGCTGTGGATACTTTCTTCACTTGCTGTCAGACTCGTTTTAATCAGCTCAGCCTCTACATAGGGAACAGCGCTGCCTCCCCTGCTCTATTCTCCACCACCGAGGAGAAATCATCTCTGAGGTTTGGGATGTCACCCCCCCCCCAGATATTGATAACTGATCCTTCAAGTAGGTAATGACATAGGCACAGTACTACTACTCCTATCCTGTATATATGGGCACAGCACAGTACGCATTTTCTGCGTGTGAAATGGACTCAGGACTGAGCTCTATCTTTTCTATGGCAATTGATGCGTGAAAAACGCATTGCACTTGCATTGCACTTGCAAGTGTCTCAGAGTGCAATGCGTTTTTGATGCGTCTCCATAGACTTGTATGGTACATTTTTCACGCGCGTGAATTGCAAAAGTAGGGCATGCTGAGATTTAAACACGCGTTAAAAAAACGCGCGTGTGTGCGTGAAAAAAAATGCAAGTCTGAAAAGACCCATTGGTTACAATGGGTCAGAGTGCAATGCAAGTTCTGCACGTCAAAAGCACGCGCAGAAAACGCGCGTGAAAAACGCAAGTGTGAAAGGGGCCTAAGTGCCATAACGCTGAGGAGAAAAGGACGAGGATCACAATATAAGTATTGTTCTGGCTTTTTTTTAAACAGGGCATCGCATACAACAATTTGGAAAAATTAATTATCACATTGGAGTTAAGCTTTAAATATACTGTAGATAGTGCCATGGAAGAAGTAAAAAAAATTCCTAGAAGAATATGTTGAATATAAAAACTCAGTTTAATTTTTAGTAAGTAATTCAGTATTTTTCTTTTTTGCAGTTTTTTTTCTTTCTTGCGAGAATGTGTCTATTGTAATTAACTAATATTGAGATTTCACATTTAGACAGGAAACACAACAAAAAAAGTTAATTCAAACTAAATTCATGTTTTCTAAAGATACAGTAATTGTTTAGACAGGAAATATTATATTTAACCGATATATGTACTTTACCAGTGTGAAAGTCATTACTGATAATTTGGCTGACAAATCAAACATATACATGAGCCAGCAGCAAGAAATAACAGGGGGTAAGTAACACAGATGAAAAAAGAGTGTAAAATAATACTGCTATGCAGCTAAAAATAAACTACAGACTATCAGATCTTAGAAAACATAACATATTTTCTTGCAAAATCGAAATGCAAGACAGCAAGGGGAATTCTTTTCTAAACTGTCCTACTTTTGTCCAAGAGATCTAAAGAAGCAAAATGAAAATTTCCTGGCATCCTGGGGCATTAAAATAATCTGTATCTTCTTGTGAAACCACATTGGTAAAGGGATGTAACAGTAGGTCTTTGAGAACTGTGCTGAAATATCAAAAAGCATGTCCCCCCAGGAAACAAGAGTTTGTTTATTTGTTGAGAACTTTACTGCTGATTTCTGAAGAAGAGAACTTCCTTGGTGAAGGAAATGGCCAAAACTCTGAGTATTGTAAAAATGTTCTCCTACACCCTAGCAACAGTGAATGTTAGATGTCTTGGAAGGCTATTAAAACCAGAACACAAAAATTAGATTGTATATATTGTTAGAAATTGCAGCCTTATGTAAGGGCAGCTTACTTTTGGGCACAAGTTGTCTTTCCTATAAGAAAGAAACAATCAATATATACTGGACACATATTTTAGGAGTCAGATGTATTCATGTGTAGTATGCCTCCACCTTCCCCTTCCTTTCTTACAGTGATTGACAGATGTCTCTCACAATGCTGTAACATACAATTGTATTGAAAAAAAACTTTTATCTTTTTATCTTAAACAGATGCTTTTTTCTCTTTAGCACAACATATCCCTATAGAATAGAACTGGACTAATAATAATTCTTATTTTTTAGCGCACACAGATTATGCAGGGCTGCACAAGGCATGTCAAAATTGGCCTGTCTGAATGGGGTCACAATCTAAACAACCTAACAGTCTATGTTTTGGAGTGTGGGGGACACCCACGCAAACACGGAGAGAACGTACAAAACTCTTGCAGATATTGACCTAGGTGGGATTCGAACCTAGGACCCCAGCCACTGCAGGGGGATGGCCATTGAGACTCAAGTGTGATCCCGAAAAACACAAAGTCCTGCATGTTGCATCCCATCCTGATAATCAGCCCTCATACACATGTAAATGGAACGTTTACTTAACACAAATATATTATATACACTCACCGGCCACTTTATTAGGTACACCTGTCACAACTGCTTGTTAACACTTAATTTCTAATAAGCCAATCACATGGCGGCAACTCAGTGCATTTAGGATGTAGAATGGTCAAGACAATCTCCTAAAGTTCAAACCGAGCATCAGTATGGGGAAGAAAGGTGATTTGAGTGGCCTTTGACGTGGCATGGTTGTTGGTGCCAGAAGGGCTGGTCTGAGTATTTCAGAAAACTGCTGATCTACTGGGATTTTCACGCACAACCATCTCTAGGATTTCCAGAGAATGGTCCGAAAAAGAAAAAAATCCCAGTGAGCGGCAGTTCTGTGGGCGGAAATGCCTTGTGATGAAGGGTCAGAGGAGAATGGGCCGACTGGTTCGAGGTGATAGAAAGGAAACGTGACTCAAAATTGCCACCCGTTACAACCAAGGTAGGGCAGAAATCGAAATCGAAATTGGACAGTAGAGTGGAAAAACGTTGCCTGGTCTGATGAGTCTCGATTCTGCTGCGACATTCGGATGGTAGGGTCAGAATTTGGCGTCACAACATGAAAGCATAGATCATCCTGTTTGGGTCACGGTTTCGGCTGGTGGTGGTGGGTGTCATGGTGTGGGGAATATTTTCTTGGCACTCTTTGGGGCCACTTGGTACCAATTGAGTCGTTGCAACGCCACAGCCCTACCTGAGTGTTGTTGTCTACCATGTCCATTCCCTTTATGACCACAATGTACCCAACATCTGATGGCTACTTTCAGCAGGATAATGCGCCATGTCATAAAGCTGGAATCATCTCAGACTGGTTCTTGAACATACAATCGTTCAAGCACTCAAATGGCCTCCACAGTCACCAGATCTCAATCCAATAGAGGCTCTCTTGGGATGTGGTGGACAGCGGAGATTCGCATCATGGATGTGCAGCCGACAAATCTGCGGCAACTGTGTGATGCCATCATGTCAATAGGGACCAAAATCTCGAGGAATGCTTCCAGCCTTGTTGTATCTATGCCACGAAGCAATTGAGGCAGTCCTGAAGGCAAAAGGGGGTCCCAACCGTTACTAGCATGGTTGTACCTAATAAAGTGGCCGTGAGTGTATATATATATATATATATAGTAAACGAAAAAGGCAGCACTCCGAAGATCAGCCTAAATGAATGAAGATAAAAAGTGAGGTTTATTCCATCTCTCGCAACGTTTCACGCTGGGGGTCAGCCTTTGTCAAGCAATACAACAAGTGTTCGTCAGTGTTTAAATGGTGGTTACCACAAGTGCTTTCACATCCATCAATTAAGTGAAAAATACAATTTTATAAGTCATCAACTTATCTATATCAAACAGTAATATAAGTGTGATTAGTATCCGTGTTGTCGACATATACATAGTGCATATTGCATAAATACAGCCAAATATGAAAAAAGAGTAATAAAGTGTAAATTGATGCCAAAAATCACCTGTGTGATCTGAGCCCGCGTTGCGCAGGACGCATTCGGCGTCTCCTACCGGTACTGCGCATAGCCGGAAGGAGGAGGGGAGACAATGCACTGTACTCGCGCATGTCGCCAAGTAAATAGTGATGTAATAATTATCGTATCGTGGAAGATAGGAGCAGTGTAATGTGGCGCATATGAGCTAGCAACTATTCAGGCGCATACTAACACATTAGGACGCGTCTGCGCCATATTATTGGTAGTCAATATCAACATCCAAGCGACTAATCCGGAAATATATATGTGTGCTATTATAGAGGAGCATGTCTCACATTATCGGACAATAAGAGAAATGACGGGGTTTAAAAAACCTCAAAGGAATAAGTCCACAAATAATGAGGGTCATGATGTCATACATCACACGAATTCGGGGCGATCAGGGTACCCCATGTGGGGGGCAAATTCAAGTGAGGGCAGGCGTGTACATATAATATGTCACACTGTCACTCAACAGACGCATGCATCCACCTCTAGTGACTAGACTGATGTCCTAGAGATGTATATAGCTTCCTCAAGACTGCAGCGCTCTGGCAAGGAAAACTGTTGTCGGTACATCGCTAATTGGAACAAATCCACTGTCTCCAACTCCTCAATAAAAAAAATAGAATAAATACAAAATAAAAAAAAAGAAAAAAAAGGGGGAAGTACACACAGAAAAACTGATGATTTTGGCGATCTTCTTTCAGTGCATATGGTGATTATACGTGAAGATCGTGGTCTGAAAAAAAACAGATAAGACAAAAATATATCATGGTATTAAGCACCAATAACCTTAAGGGGAGAAGGTAACAGGTAAGTCATAGGACATATAGGGCAAGCAAGACGTCAAAAAGATCCCCATGGTCTTGAAATCCACGTTCAAGCCAATTGGGTAAAGTGTATTAGTTAAACTCACCCAATTCTCTCTTTTCAATAATTTCGTTCTGTCCCCACCTCTTCTTAGAGGGGGGATCCTGTCGATCAAACCTGAACTTCAATTGGCCTTCCTGTGGGTACACTCCTTGAAGTGTTTAGGGACCGGCAGGTCCTTTCTTACCACTCATGATGGTATATCGATGTTGGCTCAACGAATTTTGAAGTCCAAGGTGGTCTCTCCTATATACCAAAGATTGCACGGACATTGAAGTAAATAGATTTACAAAATCAGAGTCACACGTTAGGTAATGTTTGATCTGATACTGTTGTTGGTAATAGGGGTGTGTAAGTATCACTTTCAACATCATTGTGCAAGTTACACATTTTAGGCAACGGAAAACATGCATTTTATGAGGCTAAAAACTTTGCTAAGTGTCTTTCCTGATCCACACATTCAGGCTTCACCAACCTATCTTCAGATGGGACGGCACGGCGGTAAGATAAAAGGGGCGTTTGGTTTAGAAAATTTTCAATCATTCGAAAGGCATCTGTTAAAGATGCCAGTTCTTAGATGATTGTTATTTAATATGTTACTGACTCTGTGTATGTAGAGACAAACGGTCGTTTATTCCATTCTGTTTAGTCTTAAGGGATTGTATAAAATATTCTATCAAGTGTAGAGCCTTATCAACTTGTTCTGTGATGATAAGACGGAGGGTTATCTCCCTCTTCTTGAACTTTAGTACGCTGCTCAAAATTGTTATCGAGGCAGGGCGATCACTCAGAGGACAATGAGTCGAACCTGATGAATTGACATAGGTAACGATTTATAGCATTTCCTTAGGGTGACAACTATATTTAGTAGGTGTGTTCCTATCTGTCGGTTTTGGTTTACAAAGTTAGACATATATAATATTATATTATATTTTTTTATTTTAGTAGGTGCACTTTAGGTAAGTTGCATGAATGTCAAAAAGATTTATTTCAACATCAATCATGATGTTTTATACTACCCTTATACCTATAATCTAAACCGTCAATTGGGAAACATGTATGATACAAAACTGGCTTTGTCCATCTGTTTTTTAGGACTTTTTATTGATACATGTGGGCGTTTGGTCTTTAGTGAAATTGAGATTTTTTAAAACAAAAGTTGCTAAAAGTCCCAAAAGTGCAGTCAGTACTAAGCTAATTTCTACACCTGGGCTGGGGGTAGATACTGGGTTGCCACCCTATGTGTAAAAAGGGACGTCAGAAAGGCGTCAGATGGGACGTCATCAGGGGTAAAAGGTTTCCTTTTATTCAGAGAGATTGGACAAAAAAAAACAATTGTGAAAAGGGAATTACATAAAATAAATTAAATATAAAAAAAAAAATAAAAATACATTTGGGAGGAGGGGAGGGGGGAGGAGAGGTCGATTAAATGAAGAATTATTATCTGGGGGCTGTGGGGAGAATAAAGGGGGAAGGAATCAAATGGAAGATCGATAGTCCAGTTACTTATTTAGACATGTGGGGCTTAAGGGTTAAGTTGACAAAATCCAAAAGAACCCTCTCTCGTGCCAGAGGTTCCATATGTATGTGGACGTCCTACCATAATATGGTACGATAGGCATATTGTAAAAGTTCTCGTTCTGGCATGCTCATGACGATAAGCTTAACAGCAACATGCAGTTTGGAAAAATTTCTTATTGTTGCCCTGTTCGGCCATTGAGCCTCTGTTCAGGGCCTGGTTGTTCTCCCAACATATTGGAGTCCACAGGGGCATTCCAGGAGATTACATGACTATTTGGTTGACACGTATAGGTGTGAAATGAACGCATTCAGAGGTGGAGTGTTAGACCGGAAGGTATTAGCATGTGTTTAATGTTGTGGCAAACACAGGCATGAGGCGCGGGCAAAACTGTTTGGACTACTGGTGCAGGGGATACTGTTCTCTTGGACCCATTGTTTAATTGGCTTGGGGTAGAATATTTTGAGAGTGCGAGCTTTCCTGAAGGTGACTGGGGTATTGGGGCTGATCTTTCTTTAGTACTTATCACTTCTGGATGTGCCAATGTTTGTAGAGAATGTATTTGCGTGTGACGTTTGTATGCGTGTGCGTTGATGAATACAACGGCAGATCGATGGGGTTCTTCCTGGGTGAGTTGGAGCTCTCTTGTAATTGCATTTTTCAGAATATGGCAGGGAATTCCCTTTTTTACAGTTTGTTTTTTGGTAGTGTGGGTGGTTGGCGTTGTGGCTTTTGGGGTTTGTTTTGTGTATGTTTTTTCCGGATTCGCCGTAACTGGCTGAATGGCTATATGGTCTATTCCATTTCTGGAAGGGGAGCTGTAGCGTAGTTTAGGTAATGTTAGTAGTCAAGTCTTTGAAGTATGTGGAGGTGCTGTGAGTCGTCTGTTTATTTTTAAGTTGATCAGAAGGGAGTGAGAGTCGCGTTCTCCATGTGAAGAGATACCCTGGATTTTTGGTTTGAGTGATTGTAGAAGAAATGAAATGGCATCGTTCTTTGACCCGTCACTGACTGAAAGAATAGGTCATCGATAGTTTGTACCTGCCGCATAAGAAAAAGATGTTGGCGGCAGAATGGGTGTGTGTGAAGATAGAATAAACAAATCCTCAAACAAACCCATAAAAAACTTTTGCGTAAGGAGGGGCACATGGGTGCCCAATGCCGACCACGTTGCTTGTAGGTATAGTGAAGATCCATATGCGAAGGAGAAATTTTTTCCTAAAATTATCTAAGAGTGATATCAAAAGGTCTAAAACTCTGTAGGGAGTTCAAAATCTTTTGTCAGAAAATAAGCTGTGCACTCGATTACTGATCTACATGATCGAGTTGGAATAGAGGGCACCCACTATTTGTTAGAAAGGAGAAACTTGTCAGGCAATTCTGTGGCGTTTAGGTCTTGATGAGGTGGTCTCTAAATCTTTCAGATAGCTTGCAATTGTATAATGTTAGTTTTGAAATACAGGTCTAGAAAATGTGAAATGTTGCTGGTAGGGGAGCCAATTGGCCCGATATGTTTGGAAGGTCTTCAGGGGGTTGTTTCATTTTTATGGATTTTCTGTAAAATAAAAAAGAGTTAGGGGTAGTGGGGAAAAGTTATAAAAAGAAATCGATGTGTTCTTCTGGTAATGGTTCTTTGCTTTGAAGGCGCGAATCCAGAGTAGTTGAGTGTCTCTTTGAACGGCAGGCATTGGTTGCGATTTTTGTAATATGTAGTATCGATAGGATGGTTAGAGCCTCTCATTATAGTAGGTGTGAAGTCTCATAATGACTAAACCTCCCCCTTTGTCAGTCGGTCTGAAACAACTAGGTCCTGTTTCCCTTTAAGTCTTTCAGTGCTTGGCTTGTGTGGTTGCAGGTCCACCATAAATAGTTCTAGAACCGGTAGGAGCTTGTCCAAGTTCACAGTAGTAAGTTCTAATAGTCCTCCAATAGTTCTTGATAGACTTTAAGGTGGTGTCCTTGATCTTGAAGGATAAGATATTGGATTGTTTTAATTTTTGTGTGACGACGCACATGGTCATTCGTAGCGGTACCATGTTTCGTTTGTCGTCAACGCTTGGTTGTATATGGCCATTGCCGTCTTGGGGTGGTGTGCGTTTGTTTCGTTTTGTTTGCAGGGGGAGAAATGGTGTTGACGGGGAGTTCATAATAAATATGATTGATCCAAAAAGAGATCAACTCTTTTGGAAGGAATGGTAGGCGACTGTAAGAAAGACTTCTTTGAAGAAGAGATTCTTAATTCGCTTACCAGAGAGGATAGTAGTCGGTTGAAGATTTATCGTTGAACTTGTGGGTGGCCTCAGTTTCGGGATTGCGCCGGTTCTGTTTGTCGTCTTTTCGGCATCCCTCTTTTCCTCGTTTGGTTTTTTTTTTTTCTTTTGGTTCACAGGCGGAAGTGAAAAAAAAGATTCTATTATTCTTGGTTCTTCATTGTTGGTGTGCTGTTACCCCATTGTTGGAAAAAGGGGTTGTTTTTGCGCCTGTTGTTTGGGTAGCTTGATAGGACGGTCCTGTGTGGAGGTGGGTTGGGAGAGTGGGGTGTACTAGAAAGATCAAGTAGGTATTGGTTGAATGGAGAGATTTTCAGAAACAATGAGATCAATTTCGGTGTGTTATGTCGGGGACAACTTTAGACAGGGACCGGTCAGAGTTATCGTAAATTAGTCCTAATTTTGTTGGAGGGTGTCAGACGAGGGAGTGGGATATCTTTTATAGCTTTCATATCGGCCAATCTGGTCTTGTGGTGGCTGAAAAGATGGCATCCGTTCTTTTCTTTCTGTGTTAGGGTTGCGTAGGGATGGGTGTGGCTGATGTTTGTAGGACTGCCTGGGGCAATGGTTCGATGTGTGTTATGTGGGGTGCGTGTATGGGTGGTGTGGTAGGGTGGTCCTTGTTGGTGGACAGGCTGTTGGACAGTAAGATCATATGAGATGGTTGGAGCTGTCGGGTATTTGGGGTTGGGAGTGTTTCTGTGGTTCTCCCATGGTGCGGGAAAAAATTGGACCCTTGTAGTTTTGTTTTAAGGTATATTCTGATGGGTGCTCCTGGTGGTGGATAGTATGGTGGGTTCCTAAGTGTTGGAACTTGGGATCTGGTGTTTATGGTGTGGTTCACTGGGGGTCCCTTTGTATGCCAAGTTCTCTGGATTATTTTGGAGTTAGTTTGGCTCAGTTGTCTCATTGAAGTTTGTTCACATTTTTGATATGGCCTCATTTTTAGTTTTGTAGTTTAGTGTGCCTAAGTTGAATTGTGTTAAAGTGATGGTGTGTTGGCTAATTGTTGTGGCAGTAGGTCCTTTATGGCTGGCTTTGACTTTATCAGTGGCTATCTGACCTAGAGAGTTTCGGTTTGCAATGATCAGATGAACGGAGGTTGGGTATAGTGTATCTAGAATGGATTTACCATTTTTGGTAACTGTCAGGCTATTGGGAAAGTGGGAGAGAAGGGATGGTAGGACATTAAAAAGGCTACATACTCAACCGCTAATTTAAAAATAAACTGTTGAAATCTATTTAGGGGAACTCGGATGGTTAATAAATAAAATTTTGTTAGTAATAGTTCATTTAGCCCCAATGTACACATTAATGCTGTATATAAGAGAAAAATTATAAAAAATTTGTGATGCAGGTTTTCCGAAAGTAAGGAATACTACATACGAGGAATATAACTATCTTCTCAGGGTCAGAGGTTGCGGATCCTCTGACACACTGCGTGAGTATGACACCGAAGTCAAGTGGCATCCGGTTCTACAAAGAGCCGCGCAGAAGCGGGTTGGATGCGAGGCGTGGCTTCTTGGTAACAACAGGGTCGTTCCACAGGCGTGACTTGTCGGCAGTGGTTGCCAGGTTGAGGTATAGAAACGGAGGCAATCTCATGAGTCGGGTAGGTCAGACAGGAGGTAGGACGGGAACACAGATCAGAGTCAGAGTCGTAGGCAACAGGTAAGGGCAGGTGCAAAGGAGCGAAGTCAGAAACTGAACCAGGGTCACAACGAAGGATAACTAGAAACAGACGCAAGGCATCAAAAAACACGCTTTTCCAAGGCTTCAAAGACAAAGACCGGCAAAGCAGGAAGGGAGGGCTGGATTTTTAAATGCGCAGGTGTTCTACCCAGTGCACCAATCAGCAGAGCGCTGACCCTTTAACGTTCCTGAAGATTCACGGCGGGCCTTAGGAGACGGGAGGGCACACTGACGCAGAGCTTGGGCCAATGGATCAGATCAGGGAGAGAGCGTGACGTGCGCTGGGGGTCGTTGCCTGCGAGCCTCGAGGGACACGGTGAGGCCCCGGAACCCACGTGAACTTACTATGGTTCCACAACCAAGGTGTAGAATTAAGGAGGCCATGAACCTTTGGAAATTTATATGATGGAAATATATTGAATGGAGGATGGAAAGATGCTATGACACATTTGCAAACGACCAGAATAATGCAGTTAAGTATACATGTAGTAGCTGTGTGTGATCTTATTTTTTTACAATATAGCGACATGTTTTCTACCCTGAAATAAATCATTTAAATTTATCTCTCATGTTATAGCTACAATTTAAAGGAACCTGTACCAGGACCTAATTCTCACATAAAGCAGATTTCAGACGCTTTATCCCACCTGCCAGTACAAATCTGCCGTTCTGCCTTTGTTAGGCATTTGCATTACAATATAATGTGTGTGTAACTTCTCACTTTGCTCCAATGACAAAATCCTGGGGTCAGTCCACAAAAGGGTGGACTTGGTTTGGAGCATTTCACCCAAAAACAAACTGTTGACTGAGGTCTGTTATTACTCCTCAGAGCTGGGCCCCCACCTTTGTGCTACCTGATACAGCTCCACCCTCCTGCCTCCTTCTCAGAACATAGTGAGCTGACATCAGGGGGGAGTGGACAACATGAGTACAGGAGCACAAAAAGGAGACAGCTGACAGCTCAGACAACACTCTAATGTTGCTTTTTGAAAGCATGCAAACCAAAGTCCAGCCCTGGGACCCACATCCAGGATTTGGTCAGGATGCAAGTTATAACAACACAATTTATAGTAAGGAAATGCTTAGAAAACGAGCCAGAGAGGCATTTTTGCAGCAGGCTGATGGGCTTTTTTACATCTGTCCTTGTCTTTAGTGAAATTAGGCCTACTTGTTCATCTGTGGTAGGATCCCGGGTCTGCTCCGTGCCAGTATCTTCATTAACCCCCTGTCGTCCGCCCCTGATGATTTCACCAGGCTGTCGCTGCTGCTGTGCATGAAGTCCATCGTGAGTTCAGCATGAAGTACACAAGCCTAACGCTGGGGTGCGGTATTGGCGCATGTCAAGAAAACACTTTTGTATAATAGGGCCTGTCTTCTCCCTGAATCACATCGGTGTTCTTATGGCCACGCTCCCCGATTGTCGTGCGGTTCGTGCCAGCGCCAGATGTGCCACAGCCCGACTCGCGCAGTTTCCGTGCCAAAAAACCCAGGGGAATTACAGGGTTTAAATCGGCGCAATATCCCCGGTAAATTTGCGTACGGTCTAACCCATCGCAAAAACTGGGCGAATTGGGCCCTTAGTTTAAAATGACCTCGTGTTCCATTCCAATGGTGGCAAATGAAAAAGATTTCAAGTGATAGCAGCCATTACAGGTATGAGGGAGTTGGAGGTGATGGTTAAATACTCCATCTTTAATTAATTAATATACACAATAATCATCAGAGTAATTTACATTTAGAATACCCCTACTCTATTAACCACCAGGTGGAGTCCTTTTAGGTTTGTGTTTTCATTTTTCCATCCCCCTTCAAAAATCTATACACTTTTTTTTAATTTTTCACTGATAAGAGCTGTGTGAGGGCTGTGTTTCTCTGTAACCATTGGCACTTCCATAGGTGACCGTATTAATCTCCTTGCCGTTAGATTATAGCTGGGAGAAAAAAATTCCAACATGAAGTGTCAAATGATGAAAAACATGCCCTTTCCGCCTTCCTCTTCGTAATGTTAGTTTGACCATGGTTCACAGTGGCGCTTCCGAAAATGGCACGTCTCCTTTTTTGTCAACGTAACAGGGCCATCACCAAAATGTATTTCTATAAGTTTATAATGTTTTCATACCATGCACAAATAATTAAAACTATTCGTGCCAAAAATTTTTTTTCTGTCATGTTTGCCATCCTTCGTGGAGCTCATTACATTGTTTCAGTACTTCAGCTGTACAAATAGCCTATTATTTGGTCGGTCATTTTTTGCGACTCCTTTAGCATGATGTTTCAATATCACCATGTTGCAGGACCCTCGTCACAGCCTTCCCCGGTCACTGTTTTATCGAGTGTTTTATTTTTAGCAAAATGGCAAAAACAGTGCATTTTAAACCTTGGGGGGCTATTCTCGTCTGTGGGGGTTAAACTCTGGGAATAACCAATTATATAATATGGGACACATGTGGACATAACATGTATATGATTTTTAATGTTTATTTATGTGCTGCCTAAAAAAACACTGGTGAGTATAAAATAAAGGCATTGGCCCATCCAGATCCTTTAATAGGCCCCCGTCAGCAACAGGACGTTCAAGGAAGTGCCAAATGTGGGAAGGGGTTAAAACAAGTTTTTCCAAAATAAATAGAATTTATCTTAAAACGAAAAAAAGAGAGCCATTAGTGTCAAATAAATAAAATTTATTTTTACAACATTATAATTTAAATGTAGTAGAGCAAATGTGTTTTTGCACACCCTTCTTTTAAATAGCTATAAATATGTTCAATTCCTACAACGTCTGTATGTACCATGTGATAAATAAAAACCAGTGAAATGTAAATGCATGCTTAACATCTCTTCATATACTGTAACCTCTCCAAAACCATTAGCAAAAGACTTTGCTAAGTCATGACACCATAATATATTGACTCTAAGAGAAATCATATTTCAATCACAGCTGGTTTTGGATCTTGACATATAACATCCTTCAAGTGGTCCTATTTTTATATAAATATTCAGGCTAACATAAAGCTGTCATTAAGGGGGGGAACATTGAACTCCCTCTCAAACAGTCTCCACAACCATGCTGAAGACCTAAGCAGATGTCAAAAGACATCTTCAAACGAAGTATCAGATTGCTTAGTGATACATTTCTTCATGGTCTGCAACCTTGAATCTTTGTAAAGGTGTGGACTGTTGAAAAATCAGATTGGCAAAAAAAAAATCTTACAAAAGCTGTAAATTATAAAAAAATATTGCACACTGGGGAAATCGTGTGTTACACCCAAAAAAATATCTTTTTAATAAGCAACTTTTTTCTTTCATTTTATTATTTATAGCACAAGGGAATGGTGTTTTGTTGTCCTAAAAAAAAGCTGCAGAACATATGACAGAAGTGGGTGGCCCCATTATGTTTTCTTAAAAAGAGGCTCTTTCGAAAGGCAATGGGGTGTTAACTGCTTCCGAACAATTAGCACGTTTGATCCCCAACCAGTTAACAGGCGGCCGTTTGTGTTCGAGGAAAGGAAAGAACCATTCCTTTTTGCACACATACAAAAGACAGTATGATAGGTTTCAAACGGGATATGGTTGACTTTACTATATCAGTATTGACCTCTTAATTATTCTTAGAATCTAGAAAATGTATTCAAACATTTTCAAGACTATTTGGGAAAATACAAATACATGGGAAGAACATAAATTACTTTTACACGAGTCTATAACTGATTATGTAAGAGTATTGACACATACAGAAAAAGACCTAGAAAAAACTAATGCAATGATTGTTGTAAGTTAAAACATACTGGTAAGTGACCTAACAATTGTCATAATGTCATCACTGCAACATGATTCCTCATAGTGACTTCAGTTTAACATAGTGACAGAAAAGAAAAAATAGTATAGTCTTCTTTTTCATTATACGTTTGAACAAGACTTAGTAATCACTGATGAATGAATAAAGGAAGGTTTTGTAAAAAAAAAACCTATTGACGCGAATTAGATGACAGTTTGGTGTATGTGAATTTTAAACACAAACAAATTTGTGGTTTTGGGGTGGGTATGGATGTTTTGTAATTAGGAAAGGATGAGCGCCTAGCGGACTTCTGCAAAGGGGCCCCCCTCCCTTAAGAAAAGATACATATTGTTTATACACACTACAGTATTAAATCAAATATGCCAATTATGCAGTATTACAATACTTCATACAAGGGATACAACTTTTCCTTTGTATGTGGTGTATGTCATTTGACGGCTGCTAGGCTGGTAAACTGTGTAGTTACGCACCGGGTCCTTAGGTTATGGCTCCATTTTCATGTAGCTGAATGTTAATATCTTCTTTTTGGGAGCCTCCTGGGGCCCAAATGCATAGTTGCGTGGTGAATATATAACAAAACATATGGGGCAGATTTATCAAGCGTCGGAAAGTCAGAAGATTTCTAAGTTGCCCCTGGCAACCAATCAAGCTCACCTTAAACTATTCATGTGCACTGGTAAAATGAAAGCGGAGATGTGATTGGTGGACATGCGCAGCCAGGAAATATTCGGGCTTTCAGACAGCTTGATAAATTTGCACCTAATGTATATTATGTTGCTTCTAATAGTTTGTTTTATGATACTGGATATGGCAAAGTATGGTGAGTGACAATAAATTCGACATTACCAGGCAGTCCCGGGTTACGTACAAGATAGGGTATGCGAACTCTGCGTCTGGTGGGTTGAGGATAGGTGAATTGGTAGTGTAAGTGCCGAAAAACTGTATATTGTATAATTGTAGCCAGCAACAAAAAGTCGCTGGGCCTGGTTTCTTCCCCGGAATAATTTTCCATCCGTTATGGGGAAAATAGGAATTATTTTTTTCGGTAAAAAGTGCTTTGGGGTGACACATGCCTGAGGAGACACTAGGGGAAATCCTAATTACTAGGATACTGAAATTAATAAAGAGGAAGTAAAGGGGTAAAAGTTTAAATGATGATCATTGAAGATGGGACTCAAGGTAAAGGCAATTCAGACAAGATCCACCAGGAGGTAAGAGCGGGGTCTGTCTGTAAATATGGGGTGTCGTAAGTCGAGTGTCTAGTAGGGGACCCGCTGTATAGAGGGGAAGATAGGTTATGTTTTATGATCTTAGACTTGAGGGCAGCTGGTTGAATGTAATAGAACGCAGAGACTAAAGCCAGAAATTAGGGGCTCTGGAGGGTAGGTTTGCCAACCCCTGGATCCACTAGTCGCTTTGGGACCACAGGTTGTTCAAATCGGACCTGTCGCAGGTGCAAGAAAAAGTAGTAGAATGTGGGTCATTCTCTCGCGTCTCCAGGAGCTGACTGCATGGCTGAATGGATAGCTGAGACGACAAACACTCAGACTAAAACATAGCGGGAGTTTTGAAGTTGGTTTTTAGGACCTGGTAATAGTCAGATTGACTTGGTTTTATTCCTTCTTGTTGAGCTTGGCAGAGCAGGTTTATTTGCTGGTGCAGAAGAATCAGAACGAATTCTTGTTGTGTCTTTGTTTGCATTTTTTTAAAAACCAAGAAGAGAGGCCAGGCATGTTTTGTTAAAACTTTTAATCCGGGTCCGGTCTCAATTGTTAAACAAAAGCCAACAAAGCTACTTCTTTAAAATATTACTCATTAATTGAGCGGATGCGATAGAAGAGTTCCATCTCTGACTGTCTATCAACTATATTTCAGTGCCTAGTGAGTGCTCTGTGACCTATAAGATTAGATCACCTCAGGCTGCTCTAGCCATGATGATCCTCAAGATTTTGCAAAAGTGCCCAAAGGCCAGCAAATATTTGTACCAGACTGCAGTGCTGAGTGGTCAACAACGGCTGGCCCCAGGGGATTCCTCAGCATCCTACTCCTTGCTACGGCGGGGAATTCCCGGTTCTCCAAACCTCGGATTGCTTCATAGGGCTAAAACGGAGAATGTCTCTTATTTCCAACATGACCAATGTTGCTTGTACTGGTTGACGGGAGAGGGTTTTAAGATGGACACTTTTGGGGTACAGACCCACCAACCTAGTAAGTTGAACAGAGGCCAGGATGTGGTGATCTGGATAAGGGGGCACAAGGAGATGTCTCTCACAATGCTGTAACATACAATTGTATTGAAAAAAAACGTTTATCTTTTTATCTTAAACAGATGTTTTTTTCTCTTTAGCACAACATATCCCCTATAGCAGTGATGGCGAACCTTTTAGAGACTGAGTGCCCAAACTACAACCAAGCCCCAAGTGCCAACACAGAAATTGAATTTGTGATTTATACTCCCTGTTCTGTCACTGCTCACATTCATACCAGCACCCTCAGGATACCAATAAAGCTTAAAATAGAAAAAATTTGGATGATCATTGTAGCTTCCCTCCAGGGTCCCATAAACAGGAAGAACTGTCAGGGCCGGAACAGGAGCTACAATGATAATCCAGATCTGTCCACACCTCCAGTAGTCCCAGGTAGCAAAAACGGCAGCACTCCAAATGAATGAAGATAAAAAGTGAGGTTTTATTCCATCTCTCGCAACGTTTCAGCTGTGGGTCAGCCTTTGTCAAGCAATACAACAAGTGTTCAGTCAGTGTTTAAATGGTGGTTACACAGTGACGTTTCACATCCATCAATTAAGTGAAAATACAATTTTATAAGTCATCAACTTATCTATATCAAACAGTAATATAAGTGTTATTAGTATCGCAGTGTTGTCGACATATACATAGTGACATATTGCATAAATATACAGCCAAAATATGAAAAAAAAAGTAATAAAGTGTAAATTGATGCCAAAAATCACCTGTGTGATCCTGAGCCCGCGTTGCGCAGGACGCATTCGGCGTCTCCTACCGGTTACTGCGCATAGCCGGAAGGAGGAGGGGAGACAATGCACTGCTACTGCGCATGTCTGCCAAGTAAATAGTGATGTAACTAATTCTCTGTATCGTGGAGAATAGGAGCAGTGTAATGTGGCGCATATGCGCCTAGCAACCTATTCAGGCGCATACTAACACATTAGGACGCGTCTGCGCCCAATATATTGTGTAGTTCAATATCAACATCCAAGCGACTAATCCGGAAATATATATGTGTGCTATTATAGAGGAGCATGTCTCACATTATGGACAATAAGAGAAATGACGGGGTTAAAAAACCTCCAAAGAATAAGTCCACAAATAATGAGGGTCATGATGTATCCTTCATCACCTAATTCGGGCGATCAGGGTACCCATGTGGGGGGCAAATTCAAGTGAGGGCAGGGTGTACATATAATATGTCACACTGTCACTCACCAGACGATGCACCCACCTCTAGTGGACCTAGACTGATGTCCTAGAGACGTATATAGCTTCCTCAATGACTGCAGCGCTCTGGCCAAGGAAAATCTGTTGTCGGTACATCGCTAATTGGAACAAATCCACTGTCTCCACTCCTCAATAAAAAAATAGAATAAATACAAAATAAAAGAAAAGAAAAAAAGCGGGGAAGTACACACAGAAAAACTGATGATTTTGGCGATCTTCTTTCAGTGCATATGGTGATTATACGTGAAGATAGTGGTCTGAAAAAAACAGATAAGACAAAAATTAGTATCATGGTATTAAGAACACCAATAACCTTAAGGGGAGAAGGTAACAGGTAAGTCATAGGACATATAGGGCAAGCAAGACGTCAAAAGATCCCACTGGTCTTGAAATCCACGTTCAAGCCATTTGGTTTAAGTGTATTTAGTTTATAAATCCACTCCAATTCTCTCTTTTTCAATAATTTCGTTCTGTCCCCACCTCTTCTTAGAGGGGGGATCCTGTCGATCAACCTGAACCTCAATTGGCCTTCCCTGTGGTTACACTCCTTGAAGTGTTTAGGGACCGGAAGGTCCTTTCTACCACTCCTGATGGTATATCGATGTTGGCTCATACGAATTTTGAAGTCCAAGGTGGTCTCTCCTATATACCAAAGATTGCACGGACATTGAAGTAAATAGATTACAAAATCAGAGTCACACGTTAGGTAATGTTTGATCTGATACTGTTGTTTGGTAATAGGGTGTGTAAAGTTATCACCTTTCAACATCATTGTGCAATTTACACATTTTAGGCACGGAAAACTGCCTTTTCTCTGAGGGGCTAAAAAACTTTGCCTAAGTGTCTTTCCTGATCCAACATCAGCTTTCACCAACCTATCTCTCAGATTGGGGGCACGGCGGTAGGATAAAAGGGGCGGTTTAGAAAATTCTTCAATATTCGGAAAGGCATCTGTTAAAAGATGCCAGTTTCTTAGAATGATTTTATTTATATTGTTACTTGACTCTGTGTATGTAGAGACAAACGGGATTCGTTTATCCATTCTGGTTTTCGTACGGGATTGTAATAACATATTTCTATCAAGTGTATGAGCCTTATCACTTTGTTCTGTGATGATAGAGGAGGGGTATCTCCTATTCTTGAACTTTTTAGTGAGCTGCTCAAAATTGTTATCGAGGCGGGAATCATCAGAGACAATGCGTCGAATCCTGATGAATTGACTATAAGGTAACGATTTAATCATTTTCCTAGGGTGACAACTGCTATATTCTAGTAGGTTGTTCCTATCTGTCGGTTTGGTGTACAAATTAGTACATATATATATATATATTTATATTTTTTTATTTTAGTAGGTGCACTTTAGTAAGTTGCATGAATGTCAAAAGATTTATTTCAACATCAACTCATGATGTTTTATTACTACCCTTATACCTTATAATCTAAACCGTCAATTGGGAACATGTATGATAAAACTGGCTTTGTCCATCTGTTTTTTAGGACTTTTTTATTGATACATGTGGCGTTTGGTCTTTAGTGAAATTGAGATTTTTTAAAACAAAAGTTGCTAAAAGTCTCCAAAAGTCGCAGTCAGTACTAAGCTAATTTCTACACCTGGGCTGGAGGGTAGATCACTGGTTGTGCCACCCTATGTGTAAAAATGGGACGTCAGAAAGGCGTCAGAATGGGACGTCATCAGGGGTAAAAGGTTTCCTTTTATTCAGAGATATTTTGGACAAAAAAAACAATTGTGAAAAAGGGAATTACATAAAATAAATTAAAATAATAAAAATAAAAAATAAATAAATACATTTTTGGAGAGGAGGGGAAGGGGGGAGAGGTCTGATTAAATGAAGAATTATTATCTGGGGCTGTGGGAGAAATAGAATGGGAGGAATTCAATGAATGATAGTCTCAGTAACTTCATTTAGACCTGTGGGGCTTAAGGTGTTAAGTTTGAAAATCCAAAAGACCTCTCTCTTGCAGAGTGTCTCATATCTGTTGTGGACGTCCTCCATAATATGGTCGATAGGCATGATTGTTAACAAGTTCTCGTTCTTGGCATGTCTCATGAGATAATGCTTAGACAGCACATGCAGTTGGAAACCCTTCTTTATGTTTGCCCTGTGGCCATTGATCCTTCTGTTCAGGGCCTGTGTTGTTCTCCCCACATATTGGAGTCCACAGGGGCATTCCAGGAGATACATGACGTATTTGGTCTGACACGTCATATGGTGTTTAACCTGAAAGCATTCAGAGGTGGTGTTAGACCGGAAGGTATTAGCATTGTGTTTAATGTTGTGGCAACACAGGCATAGAGGTTGGGCACAACTGTTGACTACTGGTCCAGTGGATACTGTTCTCTTGATCCCATGTTGTTTAATCTGGCTTGGGGCTAGAATATTCTTGAGAGTGGCCGCTTTCCTGAAGGTGACCTTGGGGTATTTGGGGATGATCTTCTTTAGTACATTATCACCTTCTAGGATGTGCCAATGTTTGTAGAGAATGTGATTTGCTTGTGCTCGTTGTATTGCGTGATGAACTCCAACGGCAGATCGATGGGGTTCTTCCTGGGTGAGTTTGGAGCTCCTCTTGTATGCATTTTTCAGAATATGTGCAGGATACCCTTTTTTACAGTTTTTCCGGATTCGCCGATACTGGCTGAATGGTATATTGTCTTTCCATTTCTGGAAGTGGGAGCTGTCGTAGTTTAGGTAACTGTTAGTATCAACGTCTTTGAAGTATGTGGAGGTGATGATTCGTCCATGTTTATTTTCTAAGTTCAGATCAAGAAAGTGGATGTGAGAGTCGCCGTTCTCCATGGTGAAGGAGATACCCCATGGATTTTGGTTGAGTGATTGTAGAAATGAAATGGCATCGTTCTTTGAACCAGTCCTGATGAAGAATAGGTCATCGATGTACCTGCGATAAGAAAATATATGTTGGCAGAATGGGTGTTGTGATAGAATAAACAAATCCTCAAACAAACCCATAAAGAGATTTGCGTAGGACGGGGCCACTCGGGTGCCCAATGCCGTACCACGTTGCTGTAGGTATAGTGAAGATCCATATGAGAAGAAATTGTTTTCCAAAATTATCCTCAAGAGTGATATCAAAAGGTTCTTAAACTCTGTAGGGAGTTCCAAATCTTTGTTCAGAAAATAAGCTGTGCACTCGATTACTTTCTCATGATCGATGTTGGAATAGAGGGCACCCACATCTATTGTTAGAAAGGAGAACTTCTCAGGCAATTCTGTGGCGTTTAGGTCTCTGATGAGGTGGTCTAAATCTTTCAGATAGCTTTGCAATTGTATAATGTAGTTTTGTAAATACAGGTCTAGAAAATGTGAAATGTTGCTGGTAGGGGAGCCAATGCCCGATATGATGGGTCTTCCGGGGGGTGTTTTGTCATTTTTATGGATTTTCTGTAGAAAATAAAAGTAGGGTGTAGTGGGAAAAGGTATAAAAAGAAATCTGTGTTCTTCTTTGGTAATGGTCTTTTGCTTGAAGGCCGCATCCAGAAGTAGTTTGAGTTTCTTTTGAAGTGCAGGCATTGGGTTGGCTTTTTTTGTAATATGTAGTATCCGATAGGATGTTTAGAGCCTCTTCATTATAGTAGGTGTAAGTCATAATGACTAACCCTCCCCCTTTGTCAGCTGGTCTGAAAACTAGGTCCTGCTTTCCTTTAAGATCTTTCAGTGCTTTGCGCTCTGTTGGTTGCAGGTTCCCCATACTAGTTCTAGAACTCGGTGGAGCTGTCACAGTAGTAAGTTTCTTAAAGTCTTCCATCAATAGGTCTTGATAGACTTTAAGGTGGTGTCCTTGATCTTGTAAGGCATAGAATTTGGATTTGTTTTTAATTTTTGTTGTACGGACGCACATGTCATTCGTAGGTACCATGTTGTTCGTGTCAACGCTTGGTTGTATATGGCCCATTGCCTCTTGGGGTGTGTGGCTTTTGTTTCGTTTTGTTTGCAGGGAGAAATGGTGTTTTACGGGTGAGTTTCCTAATAAATTGATTGATATCCAAAAAGAGATCAAACTCTTTTGGAAGACTGTTAGGACTGTAAGAAAGACCTTTTGATAGAAGAGATTCTTAATTCTTGCTGAGAGGATAGTTAGTCAGGTTGAAGATTTTTATCGTTGAATCTTGTGGGGTGGCCTCAGTTTCGGGATGGCGCCGGTTCTGTTGTCGTCTTTTACGGCCTCCTCTTTTTCCTCGTTTGGTTTTTTTCTTTTCTTTTGGTTCACCGGCGGAAAAAAAGATTCTATATTCTTGGTCTTCATTGTTTGTGTGTTTACCCCTTGTTGGAAAAAGGGGTTGTTTTTGCGCCTGTGTTTTGGGTATCTTTGATAGGAGGTTCCTGTGTGGAGGTGGGTTGGGAGATGGGGTGTATAGAAAGATCAAGTAAGGTATTGGTGAAGGAGATATTTTCAGAACCAGATAGATCAATTCTCGGTGTGTTAGTCGGGGACAACCTTTTGATCAGGGAGGTCAGAGTATCGAAATTATTCCTAATTTTGTTGGAGGTGTCAGCAGGGGAGTTGGGATTTGATAGACTTCTAATATCGGCCCTAATCTGGCTGATGGTGGCTGAAAAGAGGGCATCCCTTTCTTTTCTTTCTGCTGTTAGAGGGGTAGGGAGGGTGTGGCTGATGGTAGGACTGGCTGGGATATGGTTCGAGGTGTTATGTGGCGTGGTTATCTGAGGGGTAGGGGGGTCCTTGTTGGTTGACAGGTGTTGGACCGAGTAATCATATTGAGATGGTTGGAGCTGTCGGTATTTGGGGTGGGAGTGTTTCTGTGGTTCTCCCATGGTGCGGGAAAAATTGGACCCTGTAGTATTTTTGTTTAAGGTATATTTCTGATGGTTGCTCCTGGTGGTGGTAGTATGGTGGGTTCCTAAGTGTTTGGAACTTGTGGGATCTGGGTTATGGTGTTGGTTCACTGGTGGGTCCCTCTTGTGATGCCAAGTTCTACTGTATATTTGGAGTTTAGTTTGTCTCATCTGTCTCATTGAAGTTTGTTCACTTTTTTGTATATGGCCTCATTTTCTAGTTTTTGTAGTTTGTTGCCTAAGTTGGAATTTGTTTTGTTAAAGTGATGGTGTGTTTGGAATTTTTGGAGTAGGTCCATGGTGGCTTTGACTTTTTCAGTGGCTATCTGACCTAGAGAGTTTCGTTTTTCAATGATCAGATGAAGGAGGTTGGTGGATAGTGTATCTAGAATGTTTACCCATTTTTGTGTAAATGTCAGGTCATTTGGGAAAGTGGGTAGGAAGGATGGTTAGGACATTAAAAGGCTTACAAACTCAACAGCTAATTTAAAAATAAAAATGTTGAAATCTATTTTTAGGGACTGGTTTAATAAATAAAATTTTGTTAGTAATAAGTTCATTTAGCCCCAAAATTTACACATTAATGCTGTATATAAGAGAAAATTATAAAAAATTTGTGATGCAGTTTCTCCGAAAGTACAGGAATACTACATACGAGGATATAAACTACTTCTCAGGGTCAGAGGTTGCGGATCCTCTGAACCACTGCGGACGATGACACCGAAGTCTAAGTGGCATCCAGTCTACACCAGAGCCTGCCGCGAAGCGGGTTGGACTTGCTGCGGCGTGGTAACACCAGGTCGTTCCACAGGCGTGACTTGTCCGCAGTGGTTGCCAAGGTTGAGGTATAGAAACGGCAGGCAATCTCATAGTCGGGTACAGACAGGAGGTCAGGACGGGCAACACAGAATCAGAGTCAGAGTCGTAGCAACAGGTAAGGGCAGGTGGCAAAGGAGCGAAGTCAGAAACTGAACCAGGGTCACAACGGAAATACTCAGAAACAGCGCAAGGCATCAAAACAGCTTTCTCCAAGGCTCAAAGCACAAAGATCCGGCAAAGCAGGAAGGGAGGTGCTGGATTTTTAAATGCGCAGGTGTTCAGCCAGTGCACCAATCAGCAGAGCGCTGACCCTTTAACTTTCCTGAAGATTTCGTGCGCGCCTTAGGAGACAGGGGCACACGCGCAGAGCTTGGCCATGGATCCGGATCGGGGAGAGGTGAGTTGCGCTGGGGTCGTGCCTGCGAGCCCCGAGGGACACGGGGAGCCCGCGACCCACGTGACACTACTCTATGGTTCCACAACCAAGGTAGAAGTTAAGGAGGCCCATTGAACCTTTGGAAGTTCTATATTGATGGAAATATATTGGAAATGGAGATGGAAAGATGCTATGACACATTTGCAAACAGGACCAGAATAATGCAGTTATACAGTATACATGTAGATGTGTGTTATTCTTTTTTTTACAATATAGCAGACATGTTTTCTAACCCTGAATAAATCATTATTAAATTTATCTTTCATTTTATAGCTACAATTTAAAGGAACCTGTCACCAGGGACCTCATTTTCACTAAAGCCAGATTTCAGAAGCTTATCACACCTGCAGTACAAATCTGCCTTTCTGCCCTTTTTAGGCATTTGCATTACAATATAATTGTGTGTTGTAACTTACTCTTGCTCCATGACAAAATCCTGGGGTAGTCACAGGGGCTGGACTTTGGTTTGGATGCATTTCAAAAAACAACATGTGACTTGTCTGTTATTTACTCCTCAGAGCTTGGCCCCCACCTTTGTGCTCCTGTACAGCTCCACCTCCTGCTCCTTCTCAGAGCTAGTGAGCTGACATCAGTGGGGGAGGGACAATCTGTACAGGAGCACAAAAATGGAGACAGCCTGCAGCTCAGACAACTCAAATGTTGCTTTTTTGAAAAGCATGCAAACCAAAGTCCAGCCCCTGTGACCACCCCAGGATTTTGGTCAGGATGCAAGTTATAACACTCAATTATATAGTAATGCAAATGCTTAGAAAAGGCAGAGAGGCATTTTTGCAATGCAGGTGTAATGGGCTTTTACAATCTGTCTTTAGTGAAAATTAGGCGCGTTCTCTGTGGAGGATTCGGGTCTTCCGGCGATTCACTAAGGTAGTGCGCCCGATGTCCACCAGGTGTCGCTGCTGCGCTGAAGTCCATCGGAGTTCACTGAAGTACACCAAGCTACGCTGGGTGCAGGTAGGCGCATGTCAAGCAATACTATTTTAATATGGTGGTTTTTCCGAATCCATCGGGTTTTCTTATGGCCACGCTCCCCGATTTCCGTGCGTGCGTGCCAGCGCCGATGTGCCACAGTCCGATCGCGTGTGCCAAAAACCCAGGGGAATTCAGGGAAAATCGGCGCAAATCGGTAAAATTCGGGTAACCCATCAGAAAAATGCGATTAGGGCCCTTAGTAAATGACCCTATATGTTCCATTCCAATGGTGGCAAATGAAAAATTTCAGTGAAGCAGCCTATTACAGTATGAAGGGAGTTGGAGTTGATGGTAATATACCCTCTTTAATTAATTTAATATCACAATAATATCATACTAATTTAATTTAAACCCCTTAACCACCAGGTCCTTTTTAGTGTTTGTGTTTTCATTTTTCACTCCCCACCTTCAAAAATCTATAACTTTTTTTTATTTTTCCATGTAAAGAGCTGTGTGAGGGCTTGTTTTCTCTGTAACAAATTGCACTTCATAGTGACCGTATTTAATATTCCATGCCGTATACTGGGAAAAAATTCCAAATGAAGTGAAATTGATGAAAAAATGCATTTGCAGCCTTTTCTTGTAATGTTCGTTTTGACAGCTTTCACAGTGCGCTCCAAATGGTACGTCTCCTTTTTTTGTCAAGATAACAGGGATACCAAAATTATATTTATATAAGTTTTATAATGTTTTCATACATGCACAAAAATTAAAACCTTCTTTTTCTTCATTTTGCCATCTTCTGGAGCTCATAATTGTTTCATACTTCAGTGTACAAAGCCATGTATGGTGTCATTTTTTGCGACTTTAGATGATGTTTTCAATCATACCATTTTGACGACTGCACAGCCTTTTGGTCACTTTTTATAGAATTGTTTTATTTTTAGCAAAATGGCAAAACAGTGCCATTTTCAACTTTAGGGGCTATTTTCCGTTGTGGGGTTAAACTCTGGGAATAACCATTATTATATTTTGACACTGTGATACCTAACATGTATATGATTTTTAATGTTTATTTATTGTGCTGCAAACACCTGGTGAGTATGAATAAGGCTTGGCCCATCAGACCTCTTAATAGTCCCCCGTCCGCAACAGGACGTTCAAGAATGTCCAAATGTGGGAAGGGGTTAAACATGTTTTTCCTAAAAATAAATATGCATATTATCTTAAACTGACAAAAAATGAGAAGCCAAATCAAATAAATAAAATTTATTTTACAAACATTTAATTAATTTATAGAGCAAATGTGTTTTTGCACACCTTCTTTTAAATCTCTATTAAATATGTTCAATTCCTACAACGTTGTATGTACACATGTTGATAAAACAGTGAAATGGTTAAATGCATGCTTAACATCTCCTTCATATACTGTAACCTCTCCCAAAACCATTAGCAAAATACTTTGCTAAGTCATTGACACCATAATATATTGACTCTAAGAGAATCATATTTCAAATCACAGCTGTTTTTGGATCTTGACATATAACATCCTTCCAAGGGTCCTATTTTTATATAAATATTCAGGCTAACATAAAGCTGTCCTTAAGGAACATTGAACTCCCTCATCAACAGTCTCCACACCCCCTGCTGAAGACCTAAGCAGATGTCAAAAGACATCTTTCAACAGTAGTATCAGATTTGCTTAGTGATACATTTCTTCATGGTCTGCCACCTTGATTCTATTAAAGGTGTTGGACTGTTGTAAAAATCAGCTTCGGCAAAAAAAATCTTACAAAAGCTGTAAATTATAAAAATATTGCACACTGGGAAATCGTGTGTTCTCACCCAAACATACATATTCTTTTTAATAAGCAACTTTTTTCTTTTCATTTATTATTTATAGCACAAGGAATGGATGTTTTGTTTCTCCTAAAAAAAAGCTGCAGAACATATGCAGAAGTGGGTGGCCCCATTATGTTTTCTTAAAAAATAGGCTCTTCAGAAAGGCAATGGGGTAACTGCCTTCCTGAACAATTAGCACTGTTTGATCACCAACCCAGTTAACAGGCGGCCTGTTGTGTTCGAGACAGACAGATATCCATTCCTTTTCTGCACATCATACAAAGACAGAGTATGATCATGTTTCAAACATGGATATGTTGACTTTACTATATACAGTATTGACCTCTTAATATTCTTATGTAATCTAGAAAATGTATTCACACATTTCAAGACTATTTGGGAAAATCACAAAATACATGGAAGAAACATAAATTACTTTACAAGATTCTATAACTGATTATGTAAGAGTATTGACACATCCAGAAAAGACTAGAAAAAACTAATTGCAATTATGTGTTGTAAGTTAAAACATACTGGTAAATTGACCTAACAATTTGTCATCATGTCATCACCTGCCCCATGATATCCTCCTCTTGACTTCAGTCTTAACATAGTGACAGAAAAGAAAACATAGTATAGTCTCCTTTCTTCATTTATACGTTTGAACAAGCTTAGTATATTACACTGATGAAGGAATAAAGGAAGGTTGTAAAAAAAAACTATTGACTCGAATTAGATGACAGTTTGGTGTAGTGAATTTTAAACACAAACAAATTGCTGGTTTTGGTGCTGGGTATGGATGTAATTAGGAAAGGCTGAGCGCCTTAGCGGACTTCTGCAAAGGGCCCCCCTCACCTTAAGAAAAATATACATATTTGTTTATACACACATACAGTATATATACATCAAATATGCCACATTATGCATATACAATATTCATACAATGGTACACTTTTTCCATTTTGTATTGTGTCATGTCATTTGGCCGGCTGCTATGGCTGCTAACTGTGTAGTTACGCCCCTGGTCCTTAGGTATGGCTCCATTTTCATGTAGTGAATTTTAATATCTTCTTTTTGGGAGGCCTCCTGGGGCCCAAACTGTCATAGTTGCTGTGTATGAATATATATAAAAACATATTGGGGCAGATTTATCAAGCTGTCTGAAAGTCAGAATATTTCTAGTTGCCCATGGCAACCAATCACAGCTCCCCTTAAAATATTCATGTGCACTGGTAAAATGAAAGCTGAGCTGTGATTGGTTGCCATGCGCAGCCAGAAATATTCTGACTTTCAGACAGCTTGATAAATTTGCCCCATAATGTATATTATGTTGCTTCTAATAGTTTTGTTTTATGATACTGTGATATGGCCAAAGTATGGTGTAGTAGACATATAAATTCTTACATTACAGGCAGTCCCCGGGTTACGTACAAGATAGGGTCTGGAGGTTTGTTCTTAAGTTGAATTTGTATGTAAGTCGAAACTGTATATTTTATAATTGTAGACCCAGACAAAAAATTTTTTGGCCCCAGTGACAATAGGAGTTTAAACATTTTTTGCTGTAATGGGACCAAGGATTATCAATAAAGCTTCATTACAGACACTTTACAGCTGATCATTGCAGCCTGGGACCATAGTAAAGCATTCAGAAAGCTCCACCAGAGGTCAGAGGGGGTCTGTCTGTAACTATGGGTTGTCTGTAAGTCGAGTGTCCTTAAGTAGGGGACCGCCTGTATATATTGTAAGATAGGTTTCTGTTTTATGCATCTTAGACTTGAGGGTAGTTGTTGAATGTAATAGAAAGCAGAGACTTAAAGCCAGAAATTAGGGGCTCTGGAGTTGGACTGGGATAAGAGAGGGAGGGTTTTCCAATCCCTAGTCCAACTCGTGCTTTTGGACCACATGTGTGTTCAATCTGCACCTGTAGCAGGTGCATAAAAAGTTGTAGACTGTGGGTCTTTCTCTCTCTGTCTCCAGGAGCTGACTGCATAGTGCTGCATGATAGCTGAGACGAAACACTCAGACTGCAAACATAGCGGTGAGTTTTGAAGTTGGTTTCTTAGGACCTGGTATAGTCAGATTTGACTTGGTTTTAGTTAGAGCTTGGATGAGCAGGTTATATTTTTGCTTGTGCAGAAGAATTCTGTGTTTTTGTTTGCATTTTTTTAAACAAAGCAGAGGCCAGTCCTGTTTTGTAAAACTTTTTAAGCCTGTGTCCCTGTCTCAATCTGTTAAAATCCATTTACCTTCCTCAACCAAAGCTAATCTTTCACAATATGTATTTATTATTTGAGACGGATGCATAATAGAAGAGCTCTCCATCTCTAGACCTGCTATCAACTATCTTTCACTGACTATGAGCCTGCTCTGTGACCTATACAGATTAGATCACCCTCAGGCTTTTCTGAGCCATGATGATCCGCAAAAGATTTGCAAAATGTGGCCCAAAGCAGCTAATATTTGCTACCAGACTGCATGTGCTGAGTGGTCTACAAGATGGCACAGTGGCTTCCTCAGCAACCTCCTCCTTGTCTACGGCGGGAAATTCCCCGGCCTTACTAACCTCTGTGACTGCTTCATCAGGGCTACAAGCGGCAGCAGATGTCTCCCTTTAATTTCCAACATGACCTCATGCTGCTATGGCCCTTGATACTGGTGAAGGGAGAGGGTCTTCTAAGATGGAAACTTTGTGGGTACAGAACCCACCAACCCCCAGTAAGATCCTGAACAAAGAGAGGCCCAGGCTGTTGGTCGACTATGCGACTAAGGGAGTAAAAGGGAACCCAATAATTGGGAGAAAAATTACCCAACCACGGATCTTCTGTCTTCCGACCAGGTAGAATCAGAATCTTTTATAAAAATATGATAATGGTCCTGAAAGTGTCTACACAAAAGGACGTTAGCATTTTATCTACTAGCTTACATACCTCTATTGAGGATATTTGCGGGACTAGTCGACCATTTCGAAAACAAGATGGCAGAACTTACTAGCGCAAAGATGCGCACTATCGGTTGGAGGAGGAGGTGGATAAAAAAATTGAAAATGCCAGACATGGAAGAAAGTAGCAGAAGGAACAATGTTAAGTTTAGAGACATCCCATATACTGTAGCTATTGTTGACTTAAGACAATACCTAACTCAGCGTACCTCTACAATTGTTCCAGAGTTTACAATCCAGAATTGTCTAATTGCTAGAGCCCATAGGCTCCAAAATCTTAAAGGCCTTAAAGGGAAGTTAATGGAAGTCTGCATTATTTTAATGTTAAATAGACATTGATGTTCGCCTCTAAAAAACTCATTAACTTTCCCAATCCATATAAGAATATTAAGATCTTTTTGGGCCATTCTCAAGCAAGATTGCAAGCAAGAAAGAAGTTTGCACAGATCACCACAACTCTGCAATCCTACAAGATTCCTTATAAATAAGGTTTTCCCCTAAAGCTCTTCATTCACAGAGATGGCTCAACTCATGCTATCACCATTCCAGAAGAAGGTCCTCAATAGTTAGCCTTGTAGGGATTAGCCACTGAAGAAAAAACCATCGGGTTATCAGAACACCCATCAACAGAAAGTCACCTGAGAGTGGGATATTTAATCGCCTGCAGATAATGCAGTCTTTTGGCGTAGAGGAGGTCAAAAGGCCTTCCCTTTGAGTAAACTTTTCTCTCAACATTTAAACAGCAATAACAGCAATCCTACACGTATGCTTATTCTGTGGTTTACAAGTTTAGATGTTCTTGCAGCTGTTTATAGGTGATGGTTGCAGGACCAAAGAGTCCTTTCTATCTCCATGTTCTTTGTTGTTGTTTGCAATAATGTTTTTGGCTTGTTTAGGCACTCAATTTTACTCTACAAGAACCATCTTCGGGTCTCTTGCAGATCTTGGGAATTTGTTTTTAAAGAAAATCGACCACTGAAAATAACAAAAAAAGGCTACAAATACTCTCTCTGCTCCTCTTCATCTTGACCCCGGTGCTGTCAGTCGCAAGTCTTGATATGTCAGGATCAACAATAAATCAAATTTGTAATTAGCAGCCCGGAGCATTGGGACAAGATGTCCGGTGCTCTGGGCGGCTAATTATGCATGCCCTCGCCACCTCCCTCTCTCATTCCTCTCATGTGACATCACCTCCTTCTCCCATACTCCCATGCGTGCATAATTAGCAGCCCGGAGCACCAGAAATCTTGTTCCCATGCTCCGTGCTGCTAATTCTAAGTTTGCTTTCTAGGTGATCCCAGCGTGTCAAAACTAGTGACGGACAGCAGAGAGGAGCAGAGGAGAGTATTTGTAGCCTTTTTTTGTAATTTTCAGTGGTTGATTTCCTTTAACATCTCTGTCTCTTTGGAAGGATTATTATATGGAAGGATTCTTGATACTAATAGCAATGTCAGGAACATCTAAATGTTGGTAAAGATTTTAAGTCTGAATATTAATGGATTAAATTCACCATACAAGAGAGCAACAGTCTGGAGAGAGGCATTGCCCTCTAGGGCAGATATACTTTGAATACAGGAATCACATTTTGCTAAGAACAATTACCCTCATTTCGATCACAGAAGGTTCCTTGCCGTTATGCAGGTTAACATAGTTACTAAAGTAGCAGGAGTCTGTATAGCAATAACATACAGCTACGGAACATACAGCTACGGAGACTGTGGTGGATAGTAAGGTTTGATATATAGCTCTGGTTTGTTTTATCAATTCAGTAATATTAACAGTTTGTTGATATCTTCTGCATTAACTCATCCCACCCTGCGGAAAGGTTCCAAGTAGTCTGGCGGATCATCTGATAGATGATTACCAGTATTAGGTGTAGATGGCTGGCTTGATCATGTAGCTCCCATAGCTCCAAAAAACACTGGGAGTGTTAAAAATTAGAAAGCTAACGTGAGGCGCTAAGCAACCAATTCATAAAAAGAGTATCCACAACAGTAGCTAATTACTGATCTCACTCCAAAATTTCTTTGATTAAAGAAGTTTACTTTTATTAAAAAATAAATATAAAATAACCAAAAAAAACAATAAAGTGGCATAGATAATATAATTTTGTCTAGGTAATGCATTTCAGTGTAAAACCTTCAGACCAAAAAAGACAAAAATCAAGACCAACAGACACCCTGCATATAAGTAGATATAAAGTAACAAGTGATGGGGGGGAGTTATGCATAAAAACAGCCAAACTGAAGAGATATAACTATGAAGTAGTTAGGTTATTGAATAACATGTTTAGTGCGACACCATATAATCAAACACATTAGGGATATACTTACAAAGTTGTCTGTATTTAGCTGGTGGTAGTATGAATGGAATGCCAGCGCCTGTGCCGTGCCATGTATGTACTGGCTAAAGGCGTGATCGCCGGCGCATGCATGGAAGGTTCAAACTTCGACCGAGTGAATACTTCGGGCCCACACTAGTTTAGCTATGTAAAGTGAAGCAGGCTGATGTAAGTGTCAACAAGCTGATGCTAATGATGCCCACAAGACAGGGTGTTAATATGCTTCTTTACAAATACAAGAATGACACTTAATAGGAAAGTTAAATAAATAATTCCATGTGTATGGAAACTAGAATGGCAACAATTAAGTAATTAGATCATATATAAGTGGTGAATCCGATAGATACATAAATGATTAGAGGACCCTTACAATCGAACATACTAATGTTATAACAGTGAAAGATTAAAATATGTCAATATTAAATAGATATACAGCTCTTATAATATATATATATATATATATATATATATATATATACATAGGTATGTAAGGGAATAGTACAAATAAATAATTATATGTATAATATAATATGAATTACCATATATACTCGAGTATAAGCCCAGTTTTTCAGCACAAAAAATGTGCTGAAACCCCAAACTCGGCTTGTACTCGAGTAAAAAAATATAGGTTTTACCAGGTTTTTGTGGTAAAATGAGGGGCCTCGGCTTATACTTGGTTTGGCTTATACTCCAGTATATACGTATATGATTCGGACTGAGCGCGGGATTTAAGATTCAAATTGTGTTGCAAGACAATGCACTTACATGCATTACGCAAGTGTTGCGAGATCATATGCCACCAATCATCCGTGTTTAGATCTAATGTCACTAGTAAAACTTTCTCCACTAACAGTTTCCTTAACTGAAGTACAGACTATGTGGTTTATTTGATAGAATGTACATGCAAACTACATTATATAGGCGGTACAATCTAGCCACTTACAGAGAGTCTAAACAAGAATAGATCCAACATCACCAGTGGATTTCTGAGACACGGGGCAGTGTAGCAAAATAGAGACTATAAGGAATTTAACATCAAACCAATCGAACATATCGCCACTTCTGTACCTCATTGTCACACTCCTGAAAAATTAGAAGCAGTGAGGATGCTTGAGGAATTACTAAGCAAAAGTGCTATACAAGATAGCATTCTGCAATGCATTAAGAAAAAATCACAATGGTATCCATTGCTAAATTCCTGGCCAGTGATTGATTTGTTCGTCAAAGTGGTTTCACATAGATTCTCATGACTAACCTGTTGTTGAACTTGTAAAAATCCAACAAAGAATGACAATGCATAAATAATTTGATATGGGATAAAACCATTGTAATAAAGAAGATCTTGGCCAGGGCTGTGAAAAGGGACATTATCAGTAAACATCTATCGGCTTTACCTTCAGGTGTCCGATCCAGTGATTCCCACACTGTATCTGTTACCAAAGACATCTGACACAACTACCTGGGCTGCCCATAATATCTGGGAGAGGAAGCCACAAAATGTGAGTAAATTTGTGGAACATTATTTGAAAAAAATTGTGGAGTGCCTTCTTTCTTACACCAAGGATACTACAGATCTCCTAATCAAAATTGATAGGCTACGTATGAACGATGACATGCAACTGGTGACTTGCGATGTTGAATCGTTATATATACCTGTATCAAACATGAAGATGGCTTATGGGCAGTACAATATTTGTTATCCATGGAAAATTTTTCTGCAGATTTTTCCAATTTCATACTACAGCTTTTGGAATTTATTCTGTTTCACAATTTCTTTTTGTTCAATGGGCCTTTCTTCCTACAGCTCGAGGGTACAGCTATGGGGGCAGCGAGTGCACCCTCATATGCAAATCTGTTCCTGGGGCTGTGGGAGAGGGACCTTTTGATGCTAGATCGAATGGCGTTAATGAACCCAGTGACTTTTTGGTCCCGGTACATTGACGACATCCTGATCGTCTGGAGGGGAGACACACAGAGTGAGTTCTTTTGTTACCTAAATCAAAACCAATACAATATGAGATTAACATGTGATGCACACAAGACTACTGTGACATTTTTGGACGTCAAATTAAGATGCCAACAGTTTCTTACAAACAAATGTTTTCAGAGAGGAGAATGCACTTTTACATGCTTCTACATCTCATCCCCCACAGACTATTCAAGCCATTCCTATTGGAAAATTTCTACAGGTGCGTAGAATATGTTTCACAAATGCGGAATTTGAAGCACAAGCCAAAGAACTTCAAACACAATTTCAACAACATGGTTACAGCAACAGAGCTATAAAACTGGCATATTCTAGAGCCAAGTCGACACCTCTTCAATCTCTATTACACCCAACTCCAAAAACTCCAAGTGCAGTTCAGGTAAGATTCATTACCAATCATTATTCACAATGGCAGACTATGAAGGACATTCTGACAAAATACTGTTATTTCCTTTCCAAAAAGATTTTTTATACAATCAAATATTAACATGTGAATGTAATTAGCACATTTTAATCATGGGGAGTAATTTTTTTATACATTAACTATGCAGCTGAGCCTTGATTGGTTGCTGTTCTGCCACAGGGTCTCAAATCAGCTCTGAACTTTGATTGGTTACTATAGGCAATGAGTAGACAACTTATAAGATAACTTATGTGTGACGTAAGATGAGATAAAAGGGGGAAAGGTAAAACTGTTCCAGTTGTCCATGGAAACCAATCAGAGATCAGCTGTAATTTTATCAGCTCTGCAAAAATGAAACTTGAGCTCTGATTGGTTGCCATGGGCAACTAGAGCAGTTCTGCTCTCAGACACTTCTGATAAATCTCCCCATAGACAAAGTGACAGTCGGGACAGAGACAGTCACTGGAATGAGAGTGCCAGAGACACAGAATGTCGCTAGAATGAGAGTGTCAGAGACAGACAGTCACTGGAATGAGAGTGTCAGGGACAAACAGTCACCGGAATGAGAGTGTCAGAGACAGACATTCGCTGGAATGAGAGTGTCAGGGACAGACAGTCGCTGGAATGAGAGTGTGAAGGACAAACAGTCGCTGGAATGAGAGTGTCAGGGACAGACAGTCGCTGGAATGAGACGGTCAGGGAGAGACAGTAGCTGAAATGAGAGCGTCAGGGACAGACAGTCGCTGTAATGAGAGCATCAGGGACAGACAATCGCTGGAATGAGAGCGTCAGAGAAGGATGGACGCTGGAAAGAGAGCATCAGAGATGGACAGTCGCTGGAATGAGAGTGTCAAAAAAGTTTATAAAAAAGGGATGGTCAGTGACAGAGATGGTCAGTTACAGTCTGAGGCAGTATATAGATACATATTAAATATTTTTTTTAACCTATATTATTTTGTTGTAGCCAAGAGCTGTTATTAAGTATCCCGGGCAACACATAGAACTAAAGCTAGTAATATATAAGAATGTGTCATATATATATTTCCCAATGTGAATACTATGATATTTTTTGCACTTTACTGTATTTTTACGTGTATATATGCTATGATCCATTTTTCATATAATATCACTCTTAATATTTTGGATAAGAATGACTTTTTAATTACTTGTCATTTGATGTTAATATATGTCTTTTCATATCGGTGGTACTTACTTACAGCTGTACACAACATGTATTTGGTATTTATGCCCATCGGTGGCAAAGCATTTTGGTTACTTAGCAACGAGGTTTTCTCGCTGCTGCGGCGCATGTCCCGAAGTTACGCACATGGGTTTCCATGGGGTTCATCTTTTGTTGTCGTTGGCTCCGTGCATGACCGGGCGATACGAGTGGGGCACATGTGATCTCCCGGTTCCTCCAGCCCTGCATCTCTCTTTTTGGTAATGTGATTTTCATTTTTACTCAGCACTCTATATTTACTTTATTGTCCTTTACCATCACTATTTGCTGTTACATGATATATGAATTCTATATTGGGGCTGGACTCTGGGTGATCTTTGTTCTGCTTTCCCTAGCAATGGGACTTTCAACTGTTTTTAATCTCAATGTTTGATATTTAATTAATAAAGTTCATATTTTCCCTATAACATCTGTCTTTCTATCTGTTCGAGTTTGAGAATTACTGTCTGAGGCACAACAAGGAACATCGGCATAATCTGGCGGCAATTGGGAGGATAAGTAGAATCTTTCTTATGTCTCTTGCCCATAGCCAAAGCCAAAGGAGCTGCAGAGCCCCAAATAAGGTTTCTTAGCAGCGCATCAGATAAAGATTGTAATTGACTGCGATTTGTGACAACTGGCATGCACTGTATAAAGCCGTGTAAGGAGACAGCAGCCAGTGGCTGGAATGATTGGGACTTTGGGATGTTTCCAATTTTTCTTCCTAACTACCAAACACACTATACTGAACTACATTATATTTGACTGGGACTCTTCTTTGGTCAGATGGTCATAGAGAACTAAGATTTAGAACATGAAAAATCTGACAATGCTTGGATAGATGATTAATCCTTGCTCTGCATATATATAAAGTATATCTAGTTAAGAGTTTGTGGACTATACCTCTTTTATGTATAGGCAATTGTGCACTAGGCCTTCTGGCAGTATGTACACGTATACATTACTTACCTTATATTTTGGCACCCACATTAACTCTTCGCATTGAAACCAGCTTTTTCCGCTTAAATTGTATGTCTTTAATATAATACCAACACTACTTTTAGTGTTGGCAAACTATTAGTAACACCACTTACTTGCACACGGGGAGTTAGGTCTTATAATCTATAGCACGTTTCGAATTTGCACTCTTGTAACTGTACATAACGTTCTGTTGCCCTATAGCTCAATATTCACTTATTTGTTTTAATTGGCTTTTACGGTACCATTATTACTAAATGGTCGGTCTGTATATCGCGCATGCGCATAACTCACCCTTTTATGGTACACCTTTTTTGCTTCAGCATTATGGTAACATTATGCCTTGGTATGGTTGGCGCAGGCGCATTTATTTCGACCTGTGTATGGGGCACGCGCATAATACGTCCTTCTGTGTTTGACTTTCGTCGCTCCGGCACCATGGAAACACTGTGCCCTGGCCCGGTGGTGCATGCGCATGTATCTTTATTCCACTTCCGGTACCAGCACCGTACACTTCGTACATGCGCAGTAATGGCTATTGAACACCGCGCTCGTGGGTAGAGGGGTAAGTGGCTGTATTTAAGGTGAGTGCATCCAAGTGGGGCTACATACCCCTGAGGAAGTCGCCCAGAGCGACGAAACGCGTGGGGAGCCTCATACCCCTGCTCTTTCCTTAAATCTGTATGCCTGCTTGCCAGTACCCTTATGGGTAATCAGCACTTTAGCTTTGATATACTCTCCTTTAACTTTTTGTAGGTTTATGGCTGAGCATTTGCACTTTAGAACTATACATCTGCCTTGCACTTTACTATTAGAGAGTATCTTTTTCCATAGATTATTTATTGGCTGGTATCAATCAATTGGATTTTTGTACTGCAATGTTGCATGCTGGCATATATACTTGTTGATGAACTGGACCTTCTTTTGGACACACATGCTTGTTTATTCACAGCATTTGACTGTATATTGAGTGGGAGGAATAATTGTGCACCACTGAGTGCTCCTTGCAGGTGGTTATACTGTGTGGAACCATACCAGGGTCTCCAGTTGTTTTTTCATGTACATTACATGCTACCTCCTCCATTGTTTAGGGAACAGTATAAAGGGCTAAAATGGACACTTTAAGGTGGGTGAAACCCGTATAAACACTGAAACCAAGAGGACATAGTTAATAAAGTACTCTCTAGCGACATTCCCACATAAAGCCCAGAAGAAGAGTAGTAAGAAGTAGGATCAATGTATTAATTTTTTTTATTTATTTTTTCCTTCTTCCCCCCACATTTTCTCCTTTGCCAAGAGTACCAAGAACAAAAGCGAAGTCCCAGCCTAACCAGTTAAACCATAAAATCTGAGCTCAATAGTATGATAGCAGTCAGCAGCTCTATAAGGTTTTTTTAGGAATAAAGAGAGCGTTCGAGGGTCATAAATCAGTTCTTCTGTTTTTGTGTGTAAAAATCTGAAGAAGAATGAACACCGTGAAAAAATGAAGTAGGAGAGAGTAGGAGGAGAGAAAAAGGAAAGAAGAAATTTATCTTTTTTTCCCTTTTATGAAGAACTAGAGAATAAATATATTGGTGTTTTTTTTTAGGGAGGGGACCTGGAGGGAACGGAGTAGACTGAGGGAGAGGAAAGAGGGAGGAGCTATTAGGGAAAAAGGAGTTCAGGATAAAAGGTTTATGGGGAGGGGGGAGTGGGGTGGGATGAAGGGAGGGGAAGGGAGCTTTGCAACTGGCTTCTAAAGACATAGCAGGAAGAAAAAATATTCAGGATTTGATGGATGTAATTAAAATGACATTGTGGAATGTAAGAGGAATAACATCACAAGCAAAAAGGGGGAAGATCCTTTCCCATCTCCAGAGGTTGGATACAGATATTGCCCTACTCCAAGAGACATTTTGGACAGAGAAGGAAATTGGGAAACTTGAAAGAGGGTGCATAGGTAGAGCAGTGGGCAAAGGGGTAAGATCAAGGAAATTAGGGGTTATAATAGTGATAAATAAGAGACTTAAAGCTGAGGTCTGTTCAGTAGAATACGGTGAAGAAGGTCGTGCAATGAGGGTGCTGTTAAAATTAGGAGACAGCTAATTTAGGATATATAATATATATGCACCGAACGAAAGGAGTAATGAGGATTTTCTTAAAAAGATGGCAGGATGGATAGTGAGGGATAAAGAATAATATAAAATTGTGGGAGGAGACTTTAACAGAGTAATCAATGAGAGAATAGACAGGTCCGATGCTAAAAGAAGTAGTAAGAAAAAGGGAGAGGATGCAGTGATGTTTAGTTTACTACAGTCAGGTCTATTGTTTGACCTGTGGAGGATACAGAATAGAAAAGAAAGGAGTATACCTGTTTCTCAGGACAGCATGTGGTCATGATTAGATTATGTATTGATCTCAACTGCATTGGTGAGAAATGTCAGGTCTACCAACATTACTGATATTGAAATATCTGACCTTGCCCATATACAGATTGTGCTACAAATGGGGGAGAGGAATAAAGGAATGAATTTATGGCACTTCCCAGACAGAGCACATAGTGGTATCCACAAACAGCTACGCGTTTCGAGTAAAGAGAACTCTTCATCAGCCATGACGCGTAGCTATTTGTGGATACCACTATGTGCTGATCGATATGATGATTTGATAAAGAACAAGAATTTTTCATATAAAAAGTGCTGTATCATTCGAATCTTTATCATTGTCTGCAAAAACCTGCAACCAGAGGGTGTATCCTTTTGCACTTTCAAGAGGATGGGAAGGATCACCAAATGCTCACAGGTGTAAGGATTTAATTCAAAAGACACTTGCCGCATGGACTTTTCTTTTACACGCCAAGGTTGCACACTTTCACCTTTATTGTTTAATCTCACCATAGATCCCTTAGCAAGGAAAATTCATCAGGGGAAAATTTTTCAGGGATAACTTTGGGGAAAGGACACTTCAGAATGAGTTTATTTGGAGACGACAATAAAAATATTTCACCAGTTGAGAGCAGAGTGAGGCTTAGGAAAACCCCACTTTTTGAGCTATTATCAGGTCGTGAGTGTAATGGGAAAGAAAGAAGATATGTGGTGGCTAGGGAGAGTGAGCCAGAAACAGTTTGGGGCTTTTAAAACCGAAAGGAATGGGAATCCATCATTAGCCAGCATTAAGAAAGCCATTACTTAGAGAGAGGAAGATGTTTTTGAGGGGAGATTAGCAAGAAAATGGAAGGAAGAAATAAGAACTGAACTAATAGAGTCTTTTGAAAGGGTGGAGAAATACACAGAAAGCCACCATATCCGAAATTTTGAGAGAGATGCAGTGGAAGATATTACTAAGAGCCTATTGTGCCTTTGATAAGCCATTCCAAAGTAAATTTTTATAAAGCAGAATGTCCTAAGTGTGGGAAACCTAAAGCAAACCTCATACACTGCCTATGGTATTGCCAGGTAGCAAAGAATGTATGGGGCCAACACACCAGTTCATTGAGTATGTGTTGGGGAAAAAGTTGAAATAGATGTGTGGAGATGTATTTTTCAATATCGTGAGGGAAGGCCAAATATAAAGAAGAACTTTCTTATATTGGCAGTCAAGAAAGTATTATTGACAGAATGGATATCCACCCACCTACCCACAATGTTACAAGTGAAAAGAAAATGGAAAGAATTTATCTACTTTCAATGGTTGGAAAGAAATAGCGAGTATAAAAAGAACAATAGGGGGAAGTGGCTGTCAGTTTGGGGCCCTAGAGTTAATAGGATCTTTTCAAGAGAGGAAATAAACACATTCTATGGTGAAAATTAATTAGTAAATAAATGAATTAGACGGAAGCAAGTTGCACCTCAGGAAGGGGGGAGAGGAGGGTTTAAGAATATTGTATATCAATAATGAACAATGTTAATAAGACCGGTTTTGTGAGTCATGTATATATGCAATTGTATGAAAATAGTACCCCAAGAGGGGTCATGTAAAGAGTTTTTAAATTGTTAAAAAAGCAAATAAAAATGGCCATAAGCCCCAAAACATATAAAGAGACATATAATGCACAAAAAAGTCTTCACACAAACCCCATATATATAGCATTACTGCATCCGTAAGGACCCGTATAATAAAAGTAAATAATTATTGAGCCCGTATGATGAACGCTGTAAAAAAATGTAAAAAACCCTGCCAAAAATTATGATTTTTACCTATTTAATCCCACAAAAAATGCAATAAAAAGTGATCAAAAAAACATATGTTCTCCAGAATAATACTGTTGCAAATTACAACATGTCCTGCAAAAAACAAGCCATCAACTAGCTCTGTAGCCAAAAAATTTAAAATGTCATGCCACTTGGAAGACGGCAATTCAAAAGTGAAAGATTTTTCCCCACATTTGGGTTTTATTTGGCAAATTTAGTAAAACATAAGAAAAAATATTCAAGTATGGTATCCCCGTAATCATATTGACCCATAGAATAAAGATAACATGATTATTTGGCTATACGGTGAACACCAAAATAAAGTAAAAGATCCAGTACAGAATTTATGCTTTTCTATTCCTGACCACAAAATAAAGTTCATAAATTTTCAACAATAGGGGATACCAAACCCAAAATGGTAACACTGGAAAAAACATCTCATCCCATAAAAAAAAATGCCATCACATGGCCCCAATAACGAAAAAGCTAAAATTTTATAGCCTACCAAAGGGGCCAATGAGAAAACTAAAATCCTGGCAGCTGCAGGGCCCTCCTTCCATCCTGCGCCTCTCTGTACTCGTGAGAAATTGAATAACAAATTTTAAGATGGGTTTTCTGTACACAGACACCACGGGAGTAAAGGAGGAGGTTGCTGCTTGTCGGGGGAACGCGGGAGGGTGAGTACAATGTTATTATTTTTTATTACTGCTTTATATAGATGATATTGATCGGACCGGAGGGGGAGGTGATTGATGTTGATGGGTGGGTAGGGGGGGCAGTGATTGATGTGACTAGGTATTTAGGCAAGGGAGGTGCAGTGATTGATGTTACTGGGGGGGTCGGTGATTCATGTTACTGAGCGGGGGGATGGTGATTGATGTTACTTGGCGGGGGGCGGTGATTGATGTTACTGTATGAAGATGTTTGTAGATGTATTACTGGGGAATGTGGCTGTATGTAGATGTATTACTGGGGGGTTGGCGGCTGTATGTAGATGTATTACTGGGGGAGGAGGCTGTGTGTAGATGTGTTACTGGGGAGGTGGCTGTATATAGATGTATTACTGGGGTTGGTGGCAGTATGTAGATGTATTACTGGGGGAGGTTGCTGTATGTAGATGTATTACTAAGAGCGAGGCGGCTGTATGCAGATGTATTACTGGAGTGAGGAGGCTGTATGTAGATGTATTACTGGGGGAGGTGGCTGTATGGAGATGTATGACTGGGGGAGGTGGCTGTATGTAGATGTATTACTGGGGGGAGAGTGGCTGTTTGTAGATGTATTACTGGGGGAGGCAGCTGTATGTAGATGTATTACTGGGGGAGTTGGCCGTATGTGAATGTATTACTGCAGGGTCTGGCCCTGAATGCTGCAAACTACAATGTTCCATACCTCACAAACCAACAAAACTACCAATATCCCGAAAACTGTTTTTCCAATGAGGGGTCCAACATATTAGTATGTCTTACATGTTTGTGTATGAATAAGTATTAACCCCTTAAGGACGCAGGGTTTTTTCGCTCATTTCTCACTCTCCACCTTCAAAAATCCATAACTTTTTCATTTTTACGTGTACAGACCTGTGTGAGGGCTTATTTTGTGCGTAACAAATTTTACTTTCCCGTAATGTTATTTATTTTAACATGGCGTGTACTGCGAAGCAGAAAAAAAATTCCAAATGTGGAAAAATTGAAAAAAACGGCACGTGTGTCATGTTCTTGTGGGCTCAGTTTTTACGACTTTGACTATGCGCTCCAAATAACACCTCAGATTTATTCTCTGGTTCGGTGTGATCGCGGTGATACCAAATTTATATAGGTTTTATTGTGTTTTAATACATTTTCAAAAATTAAACAAATGTGTACAAAAAAGAAAAAAAAAATTTTTCCATCTTCTGAAGCTAATAACTTTTTCATACTTTGGCGCACGGAGCTTTGTGAGGTGTAATTTTTTGTGAAATGAGCCAACGTTTCATTGCTACCATTTTGAAGTCTGTGAGACTTTTGATCATTTTTTATTCCATTTTTCATGTGATGTAAAAAGGTGTAAAAGTCGCATTTGGACATTTGGGCGCCATTTCCCGTCTCGGAGGTCACCGCCGGCCGCAACTGTTTTTATATTGATAGATCGGGCATTGGGACGCGGCGATACCTAATGTGTCTGTGATTTTTACTGTTTATTATGTTTTTGTATCAGTTTCTAGCGAAAGGGGGGTGTATTTGAAATTTTAATATTTTAGTAATTTTTTTATTTTTAAATTTTTTTAACTTTTTTTTTTTCACTATATCTTAGACCATCTAGGGTACATTAACCCTAGATAGTCAGATCATTCCTACTATATACTGCAATACTTCTGTATTGCTATATATGGCATTTTTGCAGCTCATTCATCACAATGAGCCACTGGCTCATTGTAACGAATCTTCAGAAGCCATTAAGCCTCAGGTCAAACGAAGACCCAAGGCTACCATGGTAGGTGGCGCCCGCGTACCGCCGCCTTTTAAATGCCGCCGGCGACTTTGCCGGCGGCAACGGACGGGTTAATACCAATATGCAACAACCCCCACCTCTGTATGAAGAGGACTCAGCCCGTGAGCCCTCTTCATACATTTCCTATACCTCTGCGCCGTAGAGCTACTGCGCAGAGCGTTAAGGGGTTAATATAAATGTTATTAGTGATCCTGTAACCCTTATACAGCTATGCTGTGTTTTATAAATCTACCTACGTCTCTAAATACCAATGTGTTAAACCACATAAACTAGTATGGTCTAAAATGTTTTAGGTTTCATATGAGGTTTCATTTTGTACCCACTCAAGGAAATGAATATTGCATTCATGGCTTGTTATTTATATGCAGAAGATGAACCATAGCACTTTCATATATCCCTGGAGTATTGCATTATTTTAACACTTGCCACAACCGGGTATGTTTTCCATCTCAATGCAATGATGCTACAGCTGAAAAGGTGTTTTAGCCAAATGACATTCCATCTCTGACTATAAAAGTTTATGGTGTAGATATCTTAGTGATATATGCTTCATGAATTAAATATTTCCTTGTGGTTGAATTGGTTAACCTACATTTTACATTTCCATTACGAATAACTGAATTATTGTAGTAAGTCACTTTTCTAAGAAATACAGTATTCAGAACTCTTGCAATATGTTTTAAGGCTACATTGGAGTAATGAGAGCCCATGTGTTTGTATAATTAGGTATAAATATATCCATTGCTTAGTATTGCAAATAATAACCCAGAACTCACTGCAGCAATTGATTTTCCGTCACAGCTATATAGTAAAAAATTACTAAAATTAAACCCCCACCATTCCTAACAAACAACAAACCGTCCTAGTTTTATAAACCTCACACCTGTTTTTTCTTAAGTTTTTGTACTGAATCAGCCAATAAATTCACCTCTATTTCCCAGTATAGCTCCTTATAACATAGAACTTTTTTTCCACTATGCCCAACTGTTTCCAATAGCTGCAGTCAAACCAAGAGTTGTCAATCAAGGAACAGCTTATCAGTCTGAGCTTTTACTTTTCAAGCTTTTGCGCTGTGACTTTTGAAATCTGTCAGCACCCAGTTGATTTTAGCCCTAACAATAAAGTCACACTCAATCTCCACCTAGTAGCTTTAGATTAAATTCTGATGTCATATACGTCATATTTACACAGTTAAAATTCATAACAAAGCAACCCACAGGCAATGGGATGTAATAACTGCAACAGAACCATTTCCTGTCTCTTTTTTTTCTCACACTAGGGTTTGTGCAGTTTATTAGATGTGAATGTTTTGAAAATGAAAATCGTCTGGCCACAAGCCTGCTAGCCAGGCCTGAGGTTTAAAAGAATTTGCCTAAAAGAATATAAAGTTTTAAATGTTTTGGCCACCTAGAGCCCTGGAGTATAAATTCTTTCAATTTATTTTTAATTTCCACCAGAAGACTATATGCAGCCAATAAATGGTATATTCCAGAAAAAATGGATACAAAAGCACACACACTAACACTGATACATATATATATATATATATATATATATATATATATATATATATATAATAACAAATATAAAGAAAAACACACTGACTTCTAAAAAACAAAGATATTGTATATTACTATGTGAGTATATAATATATCCTAACAAGTAGAAGTATTTAAGCCTATTTCATAAATTGTACAATTATAAAGTAAAAAGTAAATGAGATAATTGTAAAAAAAATACTGATCAAAATTTTCAGATACCTCCAAGTTATCCTGGTTTCTTTTACTTTGCAAACATGTTGTGCAGTTCAAAAGGGACTAAAACCCTCTGGCAGCAGGTTGTCAAGATGAAGGCCAAAAGGGTGACCCTATCAGCTATGGAAAGAGAAGTTGGTCAAGTCCTTTATTTCTAGAATATTGTATCTTTACAATCCCAAACTAATTGAAGTAGGCTGGTCACCCTTAAAAGACTAATGCAGAAGAGTACAGGATAATGCAGAGAATCTCCATTGATGATCGTTACAACACTACAGCTGGAAATGCTTGCCATACCTTCTCTGAACAGGGTAAAGATCTTTCTTGTCATACAGTGTCTTGACGTTTAAGAGCATTTGGACTGAAAGCCTTCATTGCAGTGATCAAACCTTTCATAAGAATCAAACGGCTAGACTCACCTTTGTTGCGAAGGATGTATGTAGACAAAGGAGAAGTGGTCCACGGTTCATTTTGGTGAGGAAAGAAAGTCTAATTTATTTGGATCTGATAGGAAACATTATGTTATTTGACCAAATCTGAACCCAAAGAGTGTGAAGAAATCAGTGAAAGGTGTTGAAGGATGTGTCATGGCTTAGGTAATGTTTTCTGCAGCAGGAGTTGGAACTCTCATATAGCTACATGGAAGAGTGAATGCAAGTGTGTATTAGAACCTTCTTCAACAACACCTTGTTCCTTCCTTGCATTCTTAACTTACTCAACCAGCAATGTCCATGCAGGACAATAACCGTGTCACACAGCAAAACAGGTAAAGCAGTTCCAGTACACAGAAAACATTGAAACAATGAAATGACCAGACTTATCTAAACCCAATAGAAAACCTTGGTAAAATCCTTGGTAAAAAGTTATGGCCAAGAAACCCACAACAGTCACAGAATTATAGAAGAGTGGATCAAAATAACACCAGAGCAGTTTGAGAGATTAGTGATGTCCTGTGACCACCAACAGGGCCGGTTTTAGACAAAGCGGGGCCCCAAAATAAAAACTCTTTGCAGTTGGGGATTGAAGATAAATATGAAATAGAAATATAGATAGGTGATCATATAAGATTTACAGATGCATACCTATAAAAAGATTCCATATCAATAGCTATATAAATGATAGAAGATAGATAGATATGAGAGATGGATACAGTAGAAGAGAGATAGAAGATAGAAGATTTATTGATAGTTATTATATAGGTAGATAGAAGACATGTAGATAAATAGACAAAAAGTTAGAATAGTTAACATAATAGACAGATATATAGATACAAAATAGACAAATTATAGTAGAAAGATAACTAGACAGATTATAGATATATAGGCAAGACCGGGGCATTCAACCAAGGGGTATTAAAAGAGCAATACATCCTCTGCCCACAAAAGTGGACATGCAGGAAGCCCCATTAGGAAAGGGGGCCCTGTGCAAATGCTGCCCCCTAACGCCAGCCCTGACCTCCAATGTCCTGAAGTCATTCAAAGCAAAGGCCTGTGCACTTTGTGTGTGCTTTTTCATACAAATTCATATATCTATATATACATATAGATATATGAATTTAGTATTTATGTTTAACTGTTTCAGAAAATGCAGGTTACCAATATAGTAGTTGAACTTTAAGGCATGTTAAGACATCAAGGACTCACTTCAAACGTAATGTAATGTGAACTTTAACCACTGACTACATTTGAAAGATATATCCACCATAGAACTTTAAACACCTAATTTAGTATAGTAACAGCTTCTCTGGCACGCACCCAAGGATAGGAAAGTTTTACCAGTCTACTGCAACATCCAATAAATATGCTGTCTGTTTTTAACTTTAAAATCTCCTGCTTTTACAGCTAAACTTCTGGAAATTTAAGCTTTAAATCCCACATGCTGTAAACATAATTTGACGTGACACTAAATTCATAAATATGTGTTAAAACAATTTTTAAAAAGCCCCACAAACTACAGCTGGGATTTAAAGACAGGTTTCATAGTAAACAGTAAATTATAGAAATGTTATTTAACCCATAGCTACCTTCAATTCCCCCAAGACATACATAAGTGTTCAATGGACAAGGACGCTTCCACAAAGAGGTTCAGCAAAACCTGTGATCCCAGGTGTTTTTCCACTGAGATGCTTCAGGAGTGCCAGCATTATCTAAGCAATTAGAAAGTGGAAGGTAGTGGGGCACATGTAGGTTGTATAAAGGTTTACAAAAAAGACAAAAATACTGTACACATAATTGGTATCACTGCAATTGAATTTTTATTCATAATGCCCCAAAAATGATCAAAAAGAAAAGAACTTTAGTGTACCCAAAAAGATACAGATAAAAATTGTGTGTTCCTCCTAAAAAAATAAGCCCTCACAATGGCAATGTAAAAATAAAATAGTTTGTCAGACTGTTATAATGACAGAATCATAAAAACCTAAACATATTTGGTATTTTGCTATAAATTAAACATAAAATGTAAATAAAAGTAATGTGATTCCCCGAAAAGGTTTATTAAAGATAACCCATCATTTTGGCATCAATAAAACAATGTAATAGACCTCTAAATGCACCATCAAAGAACTTTTATTATAAATAGTTCTTGTTCTTTACAGGCACTCTTTAGAACACAAACTCTGCAAAAAAAACAGTAGCAAAGAACATAATGAAGATGTAAATCAGTAGGAGTAATAGGTGGAGATGTTGCAAAGACCAAACCAGAGACCTATGCTGCATGGCAGTATACATTTGTCTCAACCTAGTTCTCACACATCACAGCATATAATTACACAATCCAGCATTGTGCATCCACAGCAGCACCACTGAAGATCCACGTGGTACCATCTGGTGCAGCTCTCTAAATGGTTTGCTTTAGTCCAAGGCTGCAATGTCCAGATGTAAGGTGCCTGTTATGAAGATTTATTGATAATCATTGGTCCAATTACAGCAAAAAATGTTAAAACTCCAATTGTCATTGGGGCAAAAAAAAAAATTTGTCTGGATCTACAATTTCGATACAGTTTAGACTTACATAAAAATTTAACTTAAGAACAAACCTAAGGAAACCCATCTTGTACTGCCTGTATCTGAGTAAGTGAAAAAATACCACATGTGAACACATTACCTCTTAGGGTTAGTTTGGTATTACAAATCCACACCATTTCTAAATTGTAAGGACTTATAATACAAGGACTCTATTTTCTCATTTTGAACATTTTAAAATTTGAATGCATTACCTTATTTTGCAAACAACCTAGAGGTAACCTCGATACATACCATCCAACTACAATTTCTTGTCCAAAGACGGTAGAAAAACAATGGATATGAGAGTAATTGCATTATTATTTAATAATAAAACATTAAAGCAAAAGATGTATAACAATTTATCGACAGTTTCATTGCACTTTACAGTACAGATAAATCCTTATCTAAAATAATAAGGCATAAAAAGATAGCTCCATATGCATAGGAAACTAGTTCTAAACACAACTCAACCCAAATAATAATAGTATGTCAGTCATTTCTAACATTTGAAACACTCACGAGTGTCTAAAATATCAATATGTTTTACATTATGTTTTAATTAATGCCACAATAATTAACACATGCTGCACTTTTATGAGATTTTGGGCAACTTTTCATAAGATTCACTTTTTAATCTTTTTGCATTGGATTATACTCTGCCATATAATTTTATCCCTTTAGGGCAGGACATAGGATACTCAAGATGTAGACCAATTCTGTAAATTTGTGAATTGCATTTTAAGTTATAATACAATGTCCCAAAAGCAATAGTTATTTTTTCAGGCACGGTGGAAACTCATATTTGGACATTGTGTCTTTTTTGTTGTAAATGGCCAATACAGTCCTTAAAAATCATTTAGCATGCTCATGTTGACCTTTAGCTTCTCTCACATTCTAGCATTCTGCTGTATTTCTGTCCATCTGTTCCAATCATTAGCAACATTTTGTTACAACAGATCTCACAAGTAAATCAGCTGTCATCAGAACATATTGTGACTGTTACTGTTTTGTTTCCACCAAATCAATTGTGTGCTCTGGACATTTGTTGTATTAAAAAAGGAGGGGGCAACTAACAAGAATGTAGCTACAGAAAAGTACAGGAAGGTTACAAACAAAGTCTCCCAACTGTGGCATATTTTACATTAAACATGAAAAAAAATCTTTGTAACTAGAATCATATCTTTATCTAATTCATAGTTGCTATCATTCATTTTGAAACAGGCAAGCATTTTTATAATTACAAAATAGGTTTTAGAATCCTATATAATAAAGCAGTTATAAAAATACATTAGTCAGCGGAGATGGTCTTGAATCTGTAGTAAAATATATTAATATATATATATATATTTATTATAATTATATATATATTATAACTGAACAACTAAGTTATTAGAAACTTGCAGGAAAAACTGCAGGTAAAGCCTATAACCCCAGGCTCCGGCCTAATCGATTGACAAAAAAGGATGAATAGGTTAAGTAATATGGAACCACAATCCTCCATTATTGCTCAACAAGACACAGATTAGCACTAGATGTGATAAGACCTGTTCTCTGTTAAACAAGACATAAAGATATATAACTATAGAAATTCCCCAACTACCTTAAAAGCTAGGAAGTCATTTTCCAGAAGTTATAGGAGGTATATTGGCTGAAATATAAGATAGGCGCCTTATAGAAAGAAATGGGATAATCATACTTGGAGCTTTGAATTTAGTAGTTTTATCGTCAGATTTATCCAGAAAGTGAATTTAACTACATTAATCATTGATGAGGCCATGATATAAAAATCAAACTGGAAAATCTCATGGTGGGAACAGTGAACTATAAAAATTTAGTTATTGTCTAGAACAGCTTTTCAGATGCAAGATCAAGTGAAAACTGACCATATGCAAGTACTTACTGTAGATTCTTCTTCCATAAAAGATATTTGCCACTACATCAAAAACCACTGTTGTAAATCTAACATATTATGTGTTGTCTCTTATTTGGATGGGGTCTCTCTCCATTTCAGTGGAAACACACTTTCAGATATTATTCACATCACACTCTTAAGAAGTGTATAAGTTATAGACCAAGTGTTGGTTTGAAATAAAAATCTGCATCTTTATTCTGAAAGCTTAAAACTATTTCCAGTAATTGTATGGAAACCGTGTTTCCGAAAGTGGTGGCTGCGCATGGAACCTATTTCTTCCTGGAGAATTCTGAGCACCTGACCTCAGCGATTTTGGTTCCGCTAAATATTTAGGTCAAACATTGCTAAGAAATGGCTTTAACATTCTAGAATGCCTTTGTGTGATAAAACTGGATTCCATTTGGAAAACTTTAAAGACATTATACAGAACAATGCTTCTAAAATAGGTGGAATAAAAAAAGTTGCACAGGCTGTGATTGGACATCCTACTTCATGTTTATTTTGTATACTGTATAGGGTTCAAAAGTGAATTAAATAATTTATTTCGATTGTAATACTTTTGAAATCAGTCAAAGTCATATTTCTGTATAAATAACCTTCAACGGCCTAACTGGGCTTTGACTGAAGAATCGGAAGATGCATTGCAACTTTTAATGTAACGCAGTAGGTGAATATTGCAACAAGAACGAAAAAGGTACCTTGAGTCATGTGTTGCAGGTAGGAAAACGGTTGCTCTGCCACATCTTGTTGAGTGTGATGTCATTTCATTAACATACAAAGGGACATTGTTGGAGTGTAGCAGGATACAACATCTGTAGGTTCTGCATAAACCATTTTTTTCCTCACTCAACTGCCATGATAAGTCCTTAAAATCCCCAGGTACATGATGAGCTTGAAACAAACTTGTAGTTCCTTTATTAATGCATATAAACATTCATATTGCTGTATGTGGTCTTTCACATATAGAAATTAAAAGATTGTGGTGTCTGACACTTACAGGCTCCAATCCTGCCCCGGTATCCAGTAGCAGTAACGTTGACAGGTTGTGCAACACACTTTTTGAATAAAAAACACTGTCTGATGAGCTGTTACTGCATAGATCATATGCCCTAGCAGTTAGAGAGGAGGTTGGATTGAGGTTACATCCTCGAAATGAGAGAGGTCAGTGGATCCTACTACTAGACAATTGCTTCCAGTGGACTCAATTACAAAAGTGACTATTGTATGTGCATTAACCCCTTAACAGAGCATTGAAGCCAATTTTCAGCACTTCTGTCCACGGCCCATTTGTTCAATCATGCCCTGTATCACTATAAGTTGATTGATAACTTATGAAACGCTTTCCTACCAAAGTGTTTTGAAATGTTGTTCTACGTGACACATTGGACTTCATGTTCGTTTACAAAAATTTTGTGGTATGTTTTGCTTATTTATGAGAAATCAGATATTTGGGGAGAAAATGTGGAAAACTTCTCGATGTTTTCGAAATTCAAAATCTACTTTATACCTCCGTGGTTTTTTTATACATACTATCATTTTTGTAATCTGTTATGGGCTTGTAACGTTGGTGCGATTTTCAGAATTTCTCATAAAAAAGCTAAATCCTGCTATTGAGGGACCTGCTCAGGTTTCATCACTGTTGAGACGCGCATAAATAAAAGTAAAACCCATAAAGTACCCATTATGAAACACACCCTCAACGTACATAAAACAACTTTTATGAAGTTTGTTAACCCTTTAATTGGTTTACAGGGGTTAAAACAAAATCGCATGCAATTTTGAAATGTATTTTTTTTTACTAAATTAATGTGTTTTTCATAAAATGTACAAATTCTCAGTGGATAAAATACCAAAACGCTCCACAAAATTTGATACCCAATCTCTCCCGTGTATAATAATACCCCATATGTGGTGGTAACCTGCTGTATGGGCACACGCCAGGGCATCGAGGGGGAGCTGCACCATTCAAAGCAGATTATGCATCGTCACTTTATAATTGCTATACAATCTTTATTTTTTTGGCAATTTGGACATATAAGGGCTTATTTTTTGCGAAATGAGATGCACTTTACAAATACTTCATTTTAGTGGGTCTGTAGCTTTTTGATGAGATTTTATTAACTCTTTAATGTATGGAGGAAAAGAAAATTGTCAATTTTGGGTTCTTTTTTTGTATTTTTTGGGGGTTGTATATATATTTTTACTCTCTAGATCACTATGATTACGGTGATACCTTATTTATATAGTTCTATATTTTATATATTTTTATATATTTTACAGGAAAAAAACGAATATAAAGAAAATCTCATTTGTTTTTGCATCGCCATCTTTTCGGAGATATAACTTTAATATTTTTTGGTTGACAGTGCTAGTTTAGGGCTTATTTTTTACTTGTTGAGTTGTACTATTTTGGTGCACATAACTTTTTTTTTATCACTTTTTGGAACATTTTTGTGAAGAGATTTTATGAAAATTTATTTTCAGGTTTTTTTACTTTATTAGATGTGTATAGGGAATGTTTGTGTTTAGGGGACTTTAACTTTATTTAATTAATTCTTTTTATTCAAAAGTGAGTTGAATTAGTGTTTTTTACTTTTTTTCTTTACTTTTACAGGTTAGCTTGAACAAGTGATCCACTGATCCGTTAAGGAGCCGGCGCCAGAAGCTTGGCGTACTATTACTGCATTTTGCGGGAACGCACCTTCCGCCATGCAGTAATAGTACGTCAAATGTCGGGAAGGAGTTAATATTAGGTGCAGCATTATATTGCATGCACAATTTATGCACATTGCATTTATTTATTTTCATTAATATTTCTGTCACACGGTTTTGCTTGGCAAGGAGAGGAGTAGAAGGTACTGATTGTGTTTCCTCTTCCTCCTTATCTTGAAACATGCCACACAGTAACTCCTATGTATGTATAAGGACCTATTCAGGATGGTCCAAAACACATAACCTTTTTTCTTGTGATCACTTTTTAATGTTTTTACAATAAAGCCTTGAACGTTTTTAACAGTTGTACCTGCTGGCACTGGATTTTCATATATTTTTGTCTCCTTTACAAGAACCTGGGACTGGCCCAGGCTTTCTCCATTTGAGCACTGCTGTAATTTGAACAGTAGACCAGTGGGTGAGCAGGCACATTCTTTTGCATCTATAATAAAATCACGGTATTCCCCCTCATCACCATTATCTACTCAAACTAACCTTTCTGGACACCTGGAAGCATTGTAACAAAAGTCAGAGGTATATAAGGTGAATAAATAGAGGCCAACATGTCTTGTGGAATCCTAACCATTTGCAGTAACCCTACTAGATACCCTGTTTCCCCTAAAATAAGACATCCCCCGAAAATAAGACCTAGTACAATTTTGTTCAGGCTTAGAAATATAAGGCCTCCCCTGAAAATAAGACCTAGCGGCAGTCACTGCAGCAGCTCCCCCCGCGCCATACAGTAGTATTAGTAAATCTTTTAGATGCAGCAGTAGGTTGTGACTTGGGGAAGAATTCATGGAATAAAATCATTGACTGTTGTGTTGCAAATGTGATCCCAGCAACTACCAGGATAAGAAGGGGTCATCTATGGTAAGTGCTTCCACTAAGGATGTCAGAGAAATAGATTTTTTGTTCAACGATAAATGCAAATTATTGTTCATGGAAAAATAAGACATCCCCTGAAAATAAGACCTAGTGCCCCTTTAGGAGCAAAATTTAATATAAGACACTGTCTTATTTTCGGGGAAACAGGGTAGTTCTTTATCCAGTTGATAAGCTCCTGGGGGACATTCATATTTGCCAACTTCACACATAAGAGGTCAGGGACAATGATGTTGAATGCACTTCAATGATTCATTTAATCACCTAAGATGAGGCTGGTATGTGAACTGTATGTTATGCCAAAGCTGTTCAGCTACACCTTTAGGGCCTCCTTTAAGTACCACCTAGATGTTGCGAAATGGATGTGAGTAAATATTTGGCCCTGGAACACCTTTGAAACATAACTAAGAGTATTACCCAAATAAGAAAGCAATCAGTACTATTTCAGTGGCAAGAGGTTGTAGTTCCTTAAAGGGGTGATCCCATTACAGCAAATTAATGTTATTGTTTGTATTATAAAAAAGTTATACAACTCTCCAATATAATTTCTGTATCAATTACTCATGGTTTTCTAGATCTCTGCTTGCTGTCCTATAGAAAGTGTATATGTTTACATCCAGGGGACAGATATCTGACCATGGTCACACAGGTGTACTGCTTGTTATAACACACAGCTCTGATTACTCTCTGTGACATAACTATGGTCAGATTTTTTTTAAATAACAGATAAATATATGTTAATAATAATAAAATATATGTTAATAATATTTTAAATATTTATTTCAACAGTTAAACCCAAAAATGTAAAAACCTACTGCCTGTTAGATATTTCATTACTGTATTCACAGTTTTATAGATTAACACTGTGTGTGGCATTTTTATACTCACATGTAAATTGATAGACTGATGTACCGTATATACTCGAGTATAAGCCGACCCAAGTATAAGCCGAGCCCCCTAATTTTACCACAAAATACTGGGAAAACCTATTGACTCGAGTATAAGCTGAGGATGGGAAATGCATTGGTCACGGCCTCCCCAGTATATAGCCAGCCAGCCCCTGCCCCAGTGTATATAGCCTGCCAGACCCTGCCCCAGTGTATATAGCCAGCCAGCCCCTGCCCCAGTGTATATAGCCTGCCAGACCCTGCCCCAGTGTATATAGCCTGCCAGACCCTGCCCCAGTGTATATAGCCTGCCAGACCCTGCTCCAGTGTATACAGCCTGCCAGACCCTGCCCCAGTGTATATAGCCTTCCAGACCCTGCCCCAGTGTATATAGCCTGCCAGCCCCTGCCCCAGTGTATATAGCCTGCCGCCGCTGCCGGACAGATCGCACAGAAGATATACAGGAGTCGCCGGAAAGGTGAGTTTAGATATATTTATTTTTTTGACTCGGTTATAAGCCGAGTTTGGGTTTTTCAGGACATTTTTTGTGCTGAAAAACTAGGCTTATACTCGAGTATATAAGGTAATATGAAGCATTAAACCCTTCCCGCAGTTTCCTGTAGTAATACGGTGCGTGTCGGGTTCATAGAGAGGGCTCATGGAGAGGAATCCCGTTGATCGTCGCTGGCAAAGCTGCCAATGGCTTCAAAAAGATGGCGGCGCATGGGCGGCGCCATCTTGGTGAAGATCGTTGCTCTCCATACTCATTAGGGAGCGGCAATCGGTCGCCATGAAAACCTTGGGTCTTCTGAAGACCAGAGGCTGTCTCGTTTTAACCCATTCATTACAATGTGTGATTTACACATTGTAATGTAAGAGGAGGAAAATCCCCATATACTGCCATACTGTAGTATGGCAGTATATGGTAAGATCAATCAGATAACCAAGGGTCAAAGAATCCAAGGGGGTCTGAAAAATAGTAAAAGTAAAAATAAAAAAAAATAAAAAAAAATTATAATAAAAAAACCTAAAAATTCAAATCACCCCCTTTCCCTAGAACTGATATAAATATAAATAAACAGTATAAATCATAAACACTTTAGGTATTGTCGCATCCGAAAATGTCCAACCTATCAAAATATAATAATAGATTTTTACTGCGTTTAACCTTGTAACGGAAAATGGCACTTTTTTGCCTTTTTGAAAAATATAAAAAATTCTATGAAAATTGATCAAAAAGTCGTACAGTCCAAAAAATGCTAGCATTGAAAATGTTATCAAAAGTCACCAAAAATGAAACCACCCTCAACTCTGTAAACTTAAGTATAAAGAAGTTACGGTATTAGCACCAGAAGATGGCAAATTCCCTCCAAAATTTTTTGTACAGGAGGTTTTCATTTTTGTAAATGTATGAAAACATTACACAACCTATACAAATTCGGTATCCCCGTAATTGTACCTACCCAAAGAATAAAGTAGACATGTCATTTGGGCGCATAGTGAAAGCCGTAAAATCCAGAGCCACAAGAAAACGGCACAAATGCGTTTTTTCACCATTTTCCTTACATTTGGATTTTTTTCCCGCTTTCCAGGGCATGGCATGGAATATTAAATACAGTCACTATGAAGTGCAATTTGTGATGCAGAAAACAAGCCCCCACAGAGCTCTTTCTGTGTAAAAATAAATAAAAAATTATAGATTTTTGAAGGTGGGAAGTGAAAAATGGAAATGAAAAAACCAAAAAGGGCCAGGTCATTAAGGGGTTAAATGAAACTATTGTTATACTTTTGCACTTGAAAAATGGGTGGAAATATATAACTATTTGGAGGTGACAAATGTTCTATATTTCTCTTTTCTAGTTTTTGTGGGCTACTAGAAGATGAGTAGAACATCTTCAGTAATTCACCCACAACTAGCTAAAAAAGCATATTAGCTCACTATATAAAAACGTAAATGGTAATGGAACATTAAAAACACTTGGTAAGTGATGGTGATTTCATCATAGCTTCTCGAACCAAAAGAATTCAATGATTTGTCCACAGAGATCATTCAAGACTCATGAATATCCATATGGAAAAGTAATCATTCTCTGATGAATTACTAACCAACTCATATACATATAATAAAATGTAGCAGACAAATAGGTGGAGCAGATCCATTAAAACCAACCAGACCAGTCCGCTCCACAGATGACTAACCTAGAGGTGAAAAAATAATATAAATGGCTGAAGTTTTCTTTGAATAGTGTGTAGTAGAGTTCTTCCAACTTTGGAGCTCATGAGTACATTGCTGATTAAGCTTATATAAAAGGAGTCTGTCAGACACTGATTATGCAAAAGTGCTGACAGAGAGAGCAACAAGACATGGATATCCATTTACAAATACCTATTTAGTAAGTAACATATATACAAAAGATTGCAAAAGAATTCATACCCCTTAAAGAGGTATTCCAGGAATAAGCATAATTCATAAACAAATGGGCCATTAAAATATAAGCTAATATGTAATTAGTTGTTATTTAAAATTTTGCTCTCCTTATCAGAAAAATGTTCAATACCTATGATAAGTATAACTTGTGTTTTCTAAGCCTATAGCCTTAGATCTAGCCTTAGATCTTATCCAAGTAGAAAATAATGCCAAATACCCCTAAAAAGTAATAAAAAAATAATAACAGTAAAACTTTGATGAAAAAGAAATTAAATTTCAAATAAATCTCTTGTAAAAGGTCTGGTTGGAGGATGTGTTCCTGCACTGGCTTTCCTTTGTTTTCTGCATAGGGTTGATTTAAAAAGGAGTGGCAGTAGGTGGTTTGTGGGTCAAAGTCCACCATACCAAAGGCTCGGAACTGGATTATGGCCTTGGGTGGTCCAGGGGGTACAGGTCTTGTTGTGTATTAGAATGATTAAGCCAAAAATGTCCTGCAGAGAAAATGCTCCACTATCTGGTACAGCTTCTGTGAATCTTTAGAAAGTATAAACTCTCCACAAGCCTTAAAAACCTAACTGCCTCAAGAGTTTCTGTTGAGATAGCACTTGTCCACTACAGGTGGACAGAATATGCTTTCGGCAGACTCTTGGTTCTTTTATTTCAAATGCTCAAGAACCTCCTGCTCCACCACTTCCCAGAGGTCCCACAGGTCTGGATTTCCCACAGATCTAGCCTCTCGTGACCTATCATGATCAGCAGTTCTGGGTTGCTAAAGTGTCTTGCGAGGTGGTGTCTCCAGAATGGAAGTGATGAATGGAAGTATGCCAAGTAGCAGGAGAATTCCTGCTACCTGCCATAAGCCCATTCATCACAGCAGACATAAATACATAGTAAGTATAGAAAACAATTATGGAACAATTGGAAATATTAGCTGACACATATAAATATATGGCCTCTTGGTAAGCTGGCCAGCACCACTTCTTCCCTTTTCAAATAATTTGGAATTGGTCCTGACGTGAGGATCACTGAGTTTTGATGTTTTTCACTGTGGAAAAGAAAAGAAAACCTTCTCCCCGCTCTTGTCTTTTATGTTAATGATCAGACCACTTTTCATTTTTTACTTCAACAAAGGCTTCTACAAGTTATAACTTTTTTTTTATTTTTCTGTCACTATAGCTGTATAGGGTCTTGTTTTTGTCTGGATGAAATGTAGTTTTTAATAGCACTGTTTTGGCTTTTATATATCCTACTGGTGAACTTTAATTAACCCTTTCTGTGCAGTATATTTAACATAAATGACAATATGTTCTGCCTTAATTGTTGAACCTAAATAACATAAATCCTTTCTTTGGGTCACTAAGCATACAGAAATACAAAATGTATATGTTTTTTAATGACCCTGCTTTGATTAATGAAGAACTTTAGGGGGGTAAAACTATTTACAACACCACCTTCCAAGCGCCATAACTTTTGAAATTTTATTTTTCATTTTGGCTGTTCGAGGGCTTATTTTTAGCAAAACATCTTTTTGGGTTCATAAAGTTTTTGATTGCAATTAATATAATTTTTTGTCAGATGGATGATTTTAAAAATGTAAATTTTGGCAATTACAGGGTGCTTAGGGCGCTAGACAGCCGTTTAGACACTGCAGTCCATGTTTGACTGTTGTGTCTTAGGAGTTAAACACCCAGGATCAAAGTTTTTACGATCCTGGGTCTTAGTGCTGGGGTTGGGCTGTGATAAAACAGACAAGCCCTGGCACCAGCAGAATTCTAGGTTCTGCAATCTTCTTCTGATGCAGCTCTGTAGAAAGGCATCTCATCAGAAAAAGTACTACTGTACAGATTTCCATTTACATGGGCAGGGATATATTCACCCAGACATGGTCCCTGAGCATTTTGTTGTGGTAGTACTTCTCCCTTTTGTCCCATAGGAGAGAGTATTCCTGGAACAAGGGTAATGAGAAGCTCTATTGACAGCCTGGAGTAAACTGGAGTCATTTGCAGCTAATATGTCGTGCGCCACTGTGCTAAAGGTTTTCTAACTCCTACAAAAAAAGAGGCGAGTCTGTCGTATATGGGTGTACCTGCACCATAAATAACTTGTGTGGCAGAAAATTCAATATTGTTGTAAAGTAAACTAGACCAACTAAAAGGAGGTGCAAAGTACAACTTCCCAGTCTTATACTGCACCCCATAAATATCCAGCATGGGACATAGGGATTAATTTGGCGCAGCAGAGAACTGTCTATTTCTACTCTGCACTGGTGGAAAGACGGACACACTAATACATCTCCCCCATTGGGTGTAGACTATGTAGACCACATGCACCAGCATGAAAGCACAGTGCTCTAAATCCAAGTCTCAGCTTCCTCTAAGTTTCTTTTTAACTTCACAAATACAGATGCCAAACAAATACTTATTTTGCGACACCTGTTTACTGTGCAACACTGTTTTCATGTTTCCACAGAATTCTAAAGTACTGTCTAAGCTACAACATGTGTAGGAATAGGATAAGCTCTGAGCTCTGATTTGCAACTTGGACTTACGACTCGCACACAGATCTGTGGAGATCATGGTGGTATATGTAGGAACAATAAACAAACACCCTATACAAGCTCTCAAGCATGGTAGCAAAGGGGTAACCATTTCATTTTTTTTCATGATTTTTTTGCAGCCCTTGAACCTGTCTATAACTACTCTGTATACCAAAATAGATTTAAGGCTGTCTATCCAACAGCTAAAGTTAGGCTGAAACTAGCAACAACAGCAAATCTACTATATAGCAAACTGTACTAAAAAGAAAAGTCAATACCACAATATTGTAAACTTAGAAAGTAAATCTCTCTATTACCTACTATACGAGATTATGGGTATATTTTCTGAATATTTGACTATTACATGATGGCTACAACAACTGTCTCCGGTTATACTGTAGCCCAAACAAACTGTATGATAATCCCTTACTGTCCTGTATACTTATATAGTACAGACCTTCTAAAGTTACAGGGCACTTTCACATTCTCCCATTACATGCCTTTTTAAAAACCACCCCAGATGTGCATCTGCTAGAATACTGAATCAGTAAACTGAATATACTGGTTTACAGGCCAATAGAATAAATGGAGCGCACCATAAATAGTCACAACTGTGAAACATTTATAAACTTAATTAAACTGCTTAGAAAAGTCTTCTAATAGTCCTTTGTATTGCCAATATGGTGATCCCATTTTAGTCCAGTCCACATGTATCATTAATATCATGTATGATATTATTTATAGGTATTTCTGATCATATACTGGTTATGAACTTATTCTGTAAGGGTCATAAGAGGACAATTTTTGTGATCAATTTTTAAATCCCATTCTTCTGTTCTCAATGATTGCAAGGAAGAAGGCTGAAATGAAATCAATGGTGGACATTGCAATAATTTACATGCTACATGGTTGAAAACTGACAGCACAGTACAGATGAGATGTAGTAACATATCATCCACTTAATAGGTGGTGCAAAATGCGGGAGGTTCTGCAGTGATTAATCTGTCATATATACATGTATTCTTTGTGTGACCAAAGGATAAAGCATACCTCCCAAATGTCTGAATAAGCGGGACAACCTTGTTGTTAAGCCCCCTCCCCCTCCTGTTCCAACATTAGCCTCAACTTTAGACACAGTATAGAACCCTATTCCCTTTAGGAGGGCCAGCATAGTACTATACCCTTTCTCTTGTCCCCCTTACTGTATAGTGTCCCCATCCAATTCAAATGCTTCCCCACTATAACCTCCACATGACATTATGCCTACTTTCCTGTGGCCCACTTCTTTTTTGTGACATTTTTTCTGCTGCCATCACACATATAATTATAATCCTTCCTCTTGTCCCCTGAATAATAAATTCCCCTTTTCATGGCCTGCACCATCATTCCTCCTGGTATTGTGCCTACTTACCATCCCCATCCACACCCTACTGCAGTAGCTCTCTTTACTGTCACTGCTCTGAGTAGCCTTGAGGTGTGATGACATCTGCACATGTTGCCTCTAAGCTTCGGCAGTGGCAAATCAGAATGGCATATATCCCGTCTATGAGATATGACATAAAGGAGTTTTTCAATTTCATTTACCTATATCCCCTATTCTGGCTAAGCCACAATAAAGCTCTGATGTAGCTTGCACAAGCTACAATGTGTGGCCATTAAAAATGGGAAACAAGTGTATTTCATTTAATTGAAAAATGTAATGTTTTTGTGCTTTTGCTGCTACTCAAATATGAATTAAGCAGCAAGTGAAGTTAAAGAGCAATTTACTACTGTTTAGTTAGGATAATCCAAAAAAAGTTCCACTTCTGATGTTAATGACTTCTTTTACTTCTTTTAAGAGCTTCAACGGCATGTAAATCCTATGTTGTCTTTGGTGGTAAGAAAGGAAATACCTAAGACAGGACAAGGATAGAAATGCATGAGACTTTATGTAGGTATCTCAGAAATGTGTAATTGATCCAAACCAAGGAAATCACTCCACACTACAAAAACAATCCTATTTGGACACCTGCTGTACTTAAACTTAAAGTATCCTATACTATTGGTAAATTAAACATACAGGAAACATTTTCTGTTTGCATTTCCTCGCTAGTTTTATATTCTAGTAATGATGCTTGCCATGTACATTCATGAAATGCTGTGCAAAGGGATTTGTTCCTGTTTCTCATCTCTGGTGACTCATTTAATAGCTGACTTTTTTTTTAGAATGAGATAGCATTTTAAAACTGAACTGCTAACAAGCACAGATGTGGCAACACCGGCCAACACGTCCTGTGTCATGCAACTTATTGACAGGATAAAGATGCCCTAGACATGATTTAGCCAGTGAAAGAAATATTGCTGGCTGATACTCAATTTTTCCATTTGGTAATAAAGTTTGCTTTAAACACATGGGCTGCCAAAGAGTAGCTTGTGATCCCCTTTACTGCCGTAATGTGTGGTAGAGACAGAAGGTATCACCAAATACAATTTTATGCACTGGAAAAGTTTATTATGTGGTCTGCTGACATGGCGAGTGTAGACTCACAGCATGCATGTGATAATTATTGGATGAAGTGTTTCATCCTATGGGTTATTGCATGAGTCATTTTACTGCAGATGCTGGAGGTGTACTTGCTGATAGTAACACTTTCATTTGATAGAGTCACACATCGAGCATTAACTTATTACTGGTACTATAGGAATTTAGCACTTCATTTATTTAACATCTTATATTTTCTTCTTACTTTGGGAACTATGAGAATCCTGAGCAATTTGTTGAAGGCATATTCCAGGAATAAGGATAATTCATATGCAAATGGGTCCTTAAAATATAAGCTAATGTTTAATTAGGTATTACTTAAAATTTTGCTCCATTGATTTTCTCTGTGCAGAGCAGACACAGGACAGAAGATGGCCACTGGTCACATGTCCACATCACATGTCCTGCACCTACCTTGGCAGGTTATGTCATCGCCACTAAATTTTGGCTGTAGTCGGTTGTTTGCAGTGCATCCAGTATAGCCAGTGTTGTGGCGAGACCCATCTCAGTGAGATAGTGTACAGTGATGGCAGTTACACATCATTACTATGTTAACAGAGCAGGACAGTCTGTTACATCATCACTGGGAGCAGAGCAAAGAGGGGGGAGGAGTTACTAAGAACTAAAGAATCATGGGTGACCGCTTAAAGATAACTTTGACTACTTTACAGAGGCCATTTTTGTGAATCATAAAATCAAACTATTTAATCTCCATTTTGTGACTAATGAAATTGAGTTTTGTTATTAATTTATTTACAGCATTATGGGTTTTTATAATGATTTTATATCAGACGTACATATTCTCAGAATACCCCTTTAAGTACAATTTACTTCTAATTTATCAAATTAATAGTGTGAAGACAATGGCATTTACTAAGAGTAGTGCAAACTGCACTAAATTCAGTTTGCCTGTGTATAATGTAGGGTACGCCACACTGCCTGCTACAGAGATTGGGGGGGTGAGCAGCTCTGTTTTCCTTGTTTGCAGCCATTTCCGTGTGCATGTAGCCTTAAAAGTCATGCTCTCCTCCATATTCAAATTTTTTTTTTTTTACCCCTGCACTGATATTTCAAATACTAGCAGGAGGGGAACAAATCAAGACCAAATGGAGAAGAGAGGAGCCAGGTTGTGCTGCATCACAACAAAGGGCAGATTCTAGCCATAGTGGGTTCCCAAAATGCCCAGTTTTTTTTAGGAAACTGGTAAACTCCTGGGGACTGGTACAGCCAGATAATAAGCAGATACATTGTTGCGCCTCATGTACATACACTGGACTACTGATTTCTGTAAAGATTGTTTAAATGCTACATACGCTTTAAAGGAAACCTACCACCATGGATCTACCTATTAAGATAGATCTGGTGGTAGTTGCCTCTATTGTATGTAAGAATATCCCTTTTTAGGGCTAATCCTTTAGTCCCCTTTATCTTTTTTCATCTTTAATTGTGGTAATATGCTAATTTACCAAAGAGGCTACTGGGGCCTGGAGTAGCCGGAGCTGAGGCTACACGGAGCGGCTCCTCCACGCCCCAGTAGCCTCCTTGATCCTCCTACTCAGATATATTCAGTGTGTATCACGAGGAGCTGTGCACCTTCATCCACGAAGCTGGTGTACTGCGCAGGTGCAGAAAGAAGGCCGCCATCTGCGTGGTCTTGGGTCCGAAGCCGGAGACACTGCGCATGCGCAGAACGCAGGTTTTGCGCACGAGGATCCGCAGCTCCTCGTAGCTGCGGGCTGAAGATATCTGGGTAGTAGGATCAATGAGGCTACTGGGGAGTGGAGTAGCCGTGCTGTGTAGCCTCAGCTCCGGCTACTCCACGCCCCAGTAGTAAATTAGCATATTACCACAATTAAAGATTAAAAAAGAGAAAGGGGACTAAAGCATTAGCCCTTAAAAGGGGTATCCTTACATACATTAGAGGCACCTACCACCGGATCTACCTAAATGGGTAGATCCGTGGTGGTAGGTTTCCTTTAAGCAGTCTAGGAATCATGGTCCATGCATAGAGGGCATTACCTGGACTGATAGCAGCTTGGGTAGAGTGAACTTACATGACTCTGCTGTTCAATACTGAAATTATACTGTGAGTACAGTAGAGCTAGGGTTCGGCTGGAAGTTACAACATCCCTATGATTGAGTTTAGCTGAACACCAGCGGGTCTGGTCAATGTGGCTGTCACACAGACTATGTTTCCCTGACTGCTCACAGCCAAAAAGCATATACTGTATATAGCAAGGGAAAAGAGGAGACAAAACACTAACTCGCTCTTCTGTGATGGAGTCTGCAGCACATTTCTTCCAACCCGCTGTAAGCAGTAAACCTATATGTGTATATTTAAACTGCTGATCTGGTTTGAATAAAGAACTTGTCCTCAATGAATGGAAATCATATGTGCATTCTGGGCAATGGCTCCAGCTATTTACTGATACTAATTATCATTGTTTGTAAAGTAGGTGATTTTTAGGCCTTTATATGCAGTGAGACAATCTATGGAAATCAACAACAATGATGAGGTTCACATCTGGCTGCCTGAAATAACACAATGGCCACAGAACCTAATGTACTCTTGTACTAAGGACCTTGTGATTCATTATAAATGTCTATGTTAAAAATGCAGATGATGTGATATTATTAATTCAGTTTAACTTAATTTGATAGCCTTTAAAACAATGAGAAAGGCCATTTGTGTCAGTTTGACCAGTTTACATGCTGCATACGAAAGCCTCATGGCGGCTACAGAGCAGTGAGAGAATGCAGTGGCTTCAGAGTGGAGGGAGCAAGAGAAAGCAGTCTGCAGAAAGGCAACGGGAGCATGAACACCAGCTCCAGATACAACAGTCTGCTCCAGCTAGTCCAGTGCTGCCGGCGAACGAAGTGCCAAAGCTGTGGACTGAGGACTTTCCCCTGCTACATAACGGTACTGACTTGGACACATGTACCTGCGGACCAATGGGTTTGGTACCTTACCCCTCGTCTCAGAGGGAAGTCCCTGAAAATATTTGGCTATTTGTATAGCAAGACCACCCTGACTTATGAGGATATTAAGCAGGCTCTGGGTCAGAGGTGGAGAGAAAGTGAACGCTACCATTGGTAACAGCGGCCATCACCACTGGGAATCGCAGTCAGAGCATTGTAGCCCCTCAGGGGCTCGCCGACTTCCTCCCTTCTGAACAAGTGGCTGCCAGGTCAGATGGAGGCCAGAAGACAGATCCGGGGGAACTGGCAGAAGACGGAGGGGGGTTCCTTCTACTCTCACCACGTCGAGTCAGGTTGTTCAGGTAGGAGGGCCTGCAAGTGAGGACGGAAAGTGTCTTCCCCGGAAGGACTCACTGCAGCGCCCATTACAAGTAAGGACTCTGTGCAGAGCTTACCCCCAACCAGACTGTCTCAGGACAGGACCTCTTCATCTGCCTTGGCAACTGGGTCAGAGGCAGAGAGGAAGTGGACGCTACCTGCAATCACAGCAACCAGCGACAGAAAAGTGTCGGGAGAGGTTGGTCTTCACGGCAAGGACTTGTTACATGGCCCACCCCGAACCAGGATGTCACAGGACCTGGTTGACTGTCTGCCTTGGAGTCTGGGTCGGAAGCTGAGAGGAAGCAGACCATAATCTAAAAGTTATGCCTTTAACATCTTGGTACCAGGTACTACAGAACACATACAATGGCCTGGAGGGTTTCTTGCCTTGAAACAGCAAATCTGTTTTGGTTGGAAGAGGTGGACATACACAACAGGTGGTTTAATTCTATTCATATACATGCACAAATTCACAGATACATTGACAAAACATTGTCCAACCAAACTTTACAGTGATCCCAAAATTCAGTTAAAATAAGTGTAAGACCTTGTAATGGTCAAGAATGTGCATGTATGGCTGCTAGCATATTTTTATAGAACAACTAGTGTCCATTAAGCACATATATTCATAAAATCAAACACTAATTCTCTGAGATATTTAACACTCCACTTTCAGTAGTTATATTTTTGCATTCTACCTTTGTTCAGTGAATGCACTTTATGAATTGTAATGATTAAAACATTTTCCACATTTGCAAGAGATTAGTGAAAAGGTATATAGGTGAAGAGAGAATGCCATTAAAGAGGTGCCATGTTTTGACTACAGTTCCACAGCTCCACACCCTATTTCCACAAATGTGTTCAGTAATAAAAGCAACATGTTTACATTTTAACACATGTTTTACTGTTTTGTGAACCTCACCTCTTTTTGTAACAATGAGGTACTGTGTGGAGAGAAGAAATAAATGTTAATTCCAGTATTTCCCTAAGTGCAGCAAATCACACTACAGCTCTTTATAGAAATAGTCAGAAATACTTCCTCCAAAAATCTAATTGTTTATTGGGAAGGTTTTTAAGAAGGGATAGAAAATGTCAAATACTATTTATGTTATACAAGTCTAAGAAATGTATAAAATGTTAACACCTAGTATGCTAAAAGTATTACTTAATTATTTTAATAACACAGCATTAATTACAATCAATTCAGATTCATATTCAAAAAAACATCTCTCCGGGCTCACCCACACCATCTGCTTATCCTGTGTCATACATACTACACAACAGTCTGTCCTGCTTTGCAAATTGGATTGCCCTGTCCCCAGTTTCATTCACTGTATAGCTGAACAATATATCTAAATGTCTTGTGCAGAAGTTTCATACAATGGATAACTTTCGGTATATTTAGCTTTTCTTGAAACTAAATTTCCACACATAAAATATTTTTAAAAACACATAAAATAGAAAAAGGCACAGAGCAGTGAAATAATATTATTTAGTTCATTCACTGATAAAATATTCCAATTTAAACTTTATAAAGCAGAAATTTATGAGCAGCATAATCATAAAACATGCTTGAAATGTAATTTACATGGGAAGGACAATTTATTGCTCAAGTTGTCAGTAACGTTCCTAATATTGCTTCTTTTAAAGTCAGCTCTTGTTCTAGATTCTAAACATAGTAAAAAAAAACATACATGGAAAGAGTGTGAAACATTTAGAGAACTGATGAATTCTGCACATTGTGCTGCATAAACTGTTAATAAAATTTATTGTTGGCATTTTTGTAGTGAAATATGTGGAAATGATGGTAAAAATACAGGAAATTAACATGATTTTCTAAAATTATATTTTGCAATAAAGTAAATTGGCTCTACATATTAACTTAGAAATCTATATATCATGTAGTGGATTAACACAATTTTAAAACAGTTTTTCATCATTTCTAAAGAGAAGGCATGTTCCATTTCACAAATAATTGCTACATTGATCAGAGTGTCCCCTTTTGGTAATAAGAATAATTTAAACATTCTGGAGTTGTTGCCAGCTATAAAATCTACGTTATTGTTTGTTTATTGCATCATCCTCATTTTATTCAACCTCTCCCCGCTCTGCGGCGGATATATCCACCGCGGTACTGATGCCGGCTCAGCTCTTGATCAGAGCCCAATCGGCATTGGGATACACGGGAGGCCGGCTGTACTGAACAGCCGACATCCCTGTGTAACATCCGTGGTCAGAGCGGGCTCCAATCGTGGGTGCTTAAACAGTTAAATGCCGCGGTTAGCGCGACAGCAGCATTTAACATGCCTTCCGGCTGACACTGCTAATACCCTGCAATACATCAGTATTGCAGAGTATTATCATGAATAAGCAATTGTTCATGTCCCATAGCGGAAGTAGTAAAAAAAAATGTTTTTCAATAAAAAATGAAGCAATAAATCAATTGAAATGCCTATAATCCCCATAATATATAAAGAGACATATAACGCAAAAAAACTGTCTAAATCATAACACAAACCCCACATATATATAGTATCACCGTGTCCATAACAACCCATAAAATAAAAGTAAATAATTATTGAACCTGCACGATGAACTACGCTAAAGAAAACTGTTAAAAACTGCCAAAATTATGATTTTTACCCATTGAATCGCACAAAAAATGGAATAAAAAGTGAACAAAAAAACATATGTACTCCAAAATAATACTGTTGCAAAGTACAACATGTCCCGCAAAAAAACAAGCCATCAAACAGCTCCATGGCCAAGAAAATAAAAATGTTATGCCACTTGGAAGGTGGCAATTCAAAAATGATAGATTTTTCCCACATTACGGTTTTATTTGACAAATTTAGTAAAATGTAAGAAAAAATTAAAATATAAGCCTATATGTAATTAGTTGTTATTTAAAATTTTGCTCCCATTAGCAGCATAATGCTGATGACATACACTGTAATGAAGAAAAAAACCAAAGGTGCCCCTTTAAAAGAAAAAAGGGTAAAAGGGGTGGAGGCACTATTGAATGAGTAGGACAAACCAACTGGAGTAAATCAAATACTTTATTGATGAAAAGTTAAAATATATTAATAAAAACATTACTGGGCATCCTGAGTAAGGTGCTAAGAGAAATGTGCAGTACAAAGCGATGACACAGATGAGATGAAGTCGTCACCCCGGACAGAATTGGAGGAATTACATGTAAACAAGATAAATAAATGCATATGGTAAGGAGAGATGGTAGGTGTGGATTATGCAGGGAGTACAGAGAGGCACACAGATGTCTCTATACTGAACATGTGTAGTCAACAAATGAATAGATAGTAATGCCTTACCAATGAATGTTAGTGTAACGACCTCCGCTCTCCGGGATGACGGCAGCCGCGACCAGCGTTTCGGCTCAAGCAGAGCCTTCGTCCGGGCAGCCCTGCCGTCATCTGGTGCTCGGTCAGACAGTGTGCCACATTTATTCTGCAGAGTCCAACAGAAATGTGTGGCACGCCGTATATGTTCAAGGTGCACCAAAAAAAGAAGTGGTCAGTTGTCGGGGCAGTGCAGGGGTGCCACGTTCAGGAATAATGTGCAGTAGATATCCGGAAAGTGCAGTTTGGACTGTATATAGTAAATGTGGGCCAGTGACTTCATCAATTTACAATTCAATCAATTATTTAACAATTATCAACATTATGGATATTAATTTTAATTGAAAATATACCAGTAAGTATTCATTTTTGTACAGTGAGTACGGAAAGTATTTAGCCCTAAAATGTTTCACTCTTTGTTTCATTGCAGCCAATTGGAAAGATCAAAAAGCTCATTAATGTACACTCTGCACCCCATCTTGACAGAAAAAAACTGAACTATATAGATTTTTGCTAATGTATTAAACAAGAAAAACTGAAATACAACATTTCTTAGCACGTACTCAGGATGCCGATAAGTTTTTATTAATGGTTTTACTTTTCATCAATACAATGATTTGACTCTTACTCCAGGTTTGGTTTGTCCTACATCATTCAAATAGTGGCTCCACCCCCTTTTTACCCTTTGTTCTTTTTCTTTAAGGGGCAACCTTTTGTGTTTTTTCTTCTCTTACAGGTATGGTCATCAGCCTTTATGCTATGCTAAATGAGGAGCAAATTTTATAATCAACCACTAAGTACAATAGGATTATATTTAAAGACCCAATTTGTATATTAATTAGTGCTGATGTCCGTGGGCTTAAGGCTAAGGCCCCTTTTTGTATTACTGTCATTTAATATTGGTTATAACTGTTGAACATCAAAGCGTTTGAGATTGTATTTTTCCTCTCACACGATTTGACTCATTTGTAGTGGAACATTTTGGGTGATAAGTTTTGCATTTATTTACGAAAAAAGAAAAAATGTAGAATTGTTTTTGAACATTTTCGAAATTCGAAATCATTGCGTTTTCAGGCAGATAAATTTACCGCCTAAATAAGTTGCTGAAATATATTTTCCATGTGTCTACTTTACATTTTTATAATTCTTGAAATGTCTGGATAGTTTTATTTGCATGTCATTGGCTTACAAATGTATTCAGTTTTCGTATTTCAGATGTACTATTTTGGGGATATAAATATTGTTTTGAATAAAAATGTTTACATATTTAACATAAAAACCCCCATATAATCAACCCATTTTCAAATTTGCATCCCTCAACTATCAAAACAGCTTTCAGGAAAGTTGTTTACCCCTTAAAGTGTTCATAGTAATTGAAACAAACTTCAAATGGAGGTGAAATTAGAATGGTCAAATGTACGGTATACATTCATTCAGCCCTAAATTACACATTTCCAAAAGATAAAAAGAGAAACCCACTCTACAACTTTGTTGTTCAATTATCCCAAGTACACACGACCCCCCACATGTGGCCATTACTTGTTTATAGTGGGATGAAGATGCTTTTTCCAGTGTATACATTTTGGGGTGGGTATCCCACGATTGTTGAAAAATGCGAGAGTAGAAAAGCAATCAATTCTGTACTGGAATTTTGATTTTTTGTTTTTTTTATTGGTGCACCATACGCCTAAAATAACCAATGTTACTCTTTATTCTATGGGACAGAGATTACGGGGATACCAGACACTGGTATTGTTTTTCTTGACGTTTTACCTAAATTTGTCAAATAACGGCCAATAATGGGGAAAAATGCTATCTTTTTGATTGCACCTTCCACGTGGGCATTATATATTTTATTTTCTTGGCCATGGAGCTGGCTGGTTTTTTTTTGCGGGCAATGGCTGTACTTTGCAACGCTTATTTTGGGTACAATACTGTATATATGGGCGTATAGGACTATTTGTAACCCCTTAAAAACTAGGCTACAGTGGATGGGTCGTCTATACGCCGGAGTATAGGGGGCACCACTGTGTGAGAGTTTTTTTTTTCCCCGTCAGCGCGAAGAGAGCCGCTTCCTGGGACCGAGACGCCTATCGCAGGTCATCCGCCTTCACAGTCATTAGAAGAGGCTTAGTACGCGCCGTGATCTGGGCGCGCAGCGATGTATGCTAATGCGAGCCGCCACGCTGTCACAGCGGTCGGGTTCACAGAGGGGGTCACAGCGGCGGCACTTTACAGAAGCATGTCGGATCTTCATGAACCCTTACGCTTGTGCCGTAGCTCACGGCGCAGAGGTATAAGGATGGTATAAGAGGGCTCACGGCTGAGTCCTCTTCATACAAGGTGGGGGTTTTTTTTGATTTTGCCACAAAACCCCCACCGCTAAGTACCGCGGTCGGTGCTTGCAAGCGACGCGGCTTATTAACCAGACTTAAACCCGCCCGCAACAGTTTCGGGCGCGTAGCGGGTTTAAAAGACGGCGGGCGAGGCGCCGCCGCCATCTGTTTTTCGATCGCCACGCCCCCGAGACGTCGATCGGGGGCGGCGATCGGTTACCATGCGTTACTCGGAGTCTTCTCTCTTGACACGAGGGCTAATGGTTTTAGTGCAAGGTTCGTTCAACTGAGCCAGTGGCTCATTTTAAATGTATGACCGCAAAACGGCACAATATTCAATACTGTGATATTGCAGTATATGGTAGGCAGCGATCTGACATCTAGGGTTAATGTACCCTAGATGGTCTAAAAAATAGTGAAAAAAAAAAAGAAAAAAAAAAGTTTAAAAATCAAAAAAAATTAATAAATCATTAAAAGTTCAAATCACGCCCCCTTTCCCTAGAACGTGATATAAAACATACAAAAGTATTAAAATAGACATATAGGTAGCAGCCGCGTTCCAATTAATGACTACCGAGTCTATCAAAATATAAAAACGGTTACGCGGCCGGTAACCTCCGAGGCGGGAAATGGCGCCCAAATGTACGAGCGAAGGCGACTTTTACACACTTTTTACATAACATAAAAAAGAAATAAAAATGATCAAAGATATGTCGCACAGACCTCAAAATGGAGCAATGAAAAAACGTGGCGCTTCATCATTTCGCAAAAAATTACCCTCTACACATTTCCTGTGCGCCAAAGTAATGAAAAGTTAGTTAGCATCAGCTAAGATGGCAAACATTTTTTTTTCTTTTTGGTACAGATTCTGTTAATTTTTTCGAAAATGTATTAAACACAATAAAACCTTATATAAATTTGGTATCCTCCGTATCGCTAAGTTGACACACGAACCCGAAGACTAAAGGTCGGCGTGTATTTGAGAGGAGCGTTGAAAGCAGTGAAAACGATGACCTAAATCGATATCCTCGATAGTCCCACAGAACGTGACGTGACAGTGCGGTTTTTTTGTTCAATTTTCCACATGTGTGAATGTTTTTCAGACTTCGCAGTACAACAGGCACGTTTAAAAATACATAACATTACGGGAAAGAAAATTGTTACGCACAAAATAGCACCTCTCACAGGTTCGTACACGTTAAAAATGAAAAAGTTATGGATTTTGAGTGTGGAGAAGCGACGAAAATTAGCCAAGAAAACCCTCCGGTCCTTAAGGGGTAATATCGCAGACTTACAGTTATGATCAACCAGGCACTTGCTCTCTTGTTTGTTTTGCCAAGTTTTTTAGCAGACTTTTTGTTCATTGGAGAGGGGTTCTGCTTATAGCTGAGTATATAACCACATTCTATATTTTTAGGTAGGCAGAAGTTGGGGTGTCGCTATATGACCGATCGTCTATAAACGGCGGCATATACTGTATGTTTTTTTTTCACTTTTTATTGCATTTTTTGTGCGATTCATGGGTAAAAAATCATAAATTTGGCAGTTTTTAACAGTTTTCTTTAGGTAGTTCATCGTGCAGGTTCAATAATTATTTACTTTTATTTATGGGTTGTTAAGTGAAGACAAGCGGTGATACTATATATATGTGGGTTTGTGTATGATTTAACAGTTTTTTTTTGCGTTATATATGACTGTTATTTATATATATATGGGAGTATATGCATTTCAATTGATTGATTATTGCTTCATTTTTTATTTGAAAACATTTTTTTTTCTTGCTAATTCCGCTATGGGAACATGAACAATTGCTTATTCATGATAATACTCTGCAATACTGAGTATTGTCAGGGTTTAGCAGTGTCAGCCGGAAGCATGTTACAAATGCTGCTGTCGCGCGAACCGCAGGCATTTTAACCTGTTTTAAGCAACCCCATCGATGCCCTCTCTCAGAGTACAGCAGGATGTTGCTGTCATTCGCCTGCCTCCCGTGTCATGCCCAATGCCGGGATCGGGCTCTGTTCAGAGCTTAGCCGCATCAGTAACCCCCCTACGGGGGATATATCCGCCGCGAGCGTGTACACTGCGGGGAAATCCCGCAGGGGGTTTGAATACATGAGGAGGATGATGCATAAACAAACAATAACGTATAAGACTTTTTAAGCTGGCAACAACTCAAAAGTATTAAAATATTCTTATTACCAACAGGGTGACACTCTGATCATGTAGCAATTATTTGTGAAATGAACTATGCCGTTCCCCCTCTTTAGAATGATGAAACAGTTATTTTTAAAGGGTTACAATTCCACTACATATGTATATTAGTTTTCTAAGTTCAATATGTAGATGCAATTTCTTTATTGCAAATATATTGAGAAAATCATGTTATCCTGAAGTACTTTTTTACCCATCATCCAGAGCCGATGCGTTCACTACAGAACTGCTACAGATGAATCATACGAAGTTTTGCCATACTACCAATGTGCAGGAAAACTGAGTTGGTCCGGCGACTGATTCTCGTAAGACGCACGGTTTCAGCGTCTCTGTTCATGTGGCAATGTGGTGTTGTCTTTTACTATTTTGAAGCTTCTAAACAGAGTCTGACTGGACTTAAAAGAAGCAATTTAGAACGTACGTGCAAGTGAGCAATAAATTGTCGCTTCCGCATTAAATTACATTTCAGCATGTTTTATTATTATGTCTGCCATAAATTTTCTACTTTACTAAGCTTATAAATTATTGAAATATTTTATCAGTGCAATAACTAAATATATTATTTTTCACTGCTCTTGTTGCCTTTTTCCCTATTTATGTGTTTTTAAAAATATTTTATGTTGGAAAATTAGTTTCTCAAGAAAGCTAATATAACCGGAAAGTTATCATTGTATGTAAACTTCTGCACAAGACATTTAGATATATTGTTCAGCTTACAGTGGAAGGAACTGGGACAGCAATCCAATTTGCAAAGCGGACAGACGTTTGTTGTGCAGTACAAAGCGATGACACAGATGAGATGAAGTCGTCACCCCGGACAGAATTGGAGGAATTACATGTAAACAAGATAAATAAATGCATATGGTAAGGAGAGATGGTAGGTGTGGATTATGCAGGGAGTACAGAGAGCCACACAGATGTCTCTATACTGAACATGTGTAGTCAACAAATGAATAGATAGTAATGCCTTACCAATGAATGTTAGTGTAATGACCTCCGCTCTCCGGGATGACGGCAGCCCCGACCAGCGTTTCGGGTCAAGCAGAGCCTTCGTCCGGGCAGCCCTGCCGTCATCTGGTGCTCGGTCGGACAGTGTGCCACATTTATTCTGCAGAGTCCAACAGAAATGTGTGGCACACCGTATATGTTCAAGGTGCACCAAAAAAAGAAGTGGTCAGTTGTCGGGGCAGTGCAGGGGTGCCACGTTCAGGAATAATGTGCAGTAGATATCCGGAAAGTGCAGTTTGGACTGTATATAGTAAATGTGGGCCAGTGACTTCATCAATTTACAATTCAATCAATTATTTAACAATTATCAACATTATGGTTATTAATTTTAATTGAAAATATACCAGTAAGTATTCATTTTTGTACAGTGAGTACGGAAAGTATTTAGCCCTAAAATTTTTCACTCTTTGTTTCATTGCAGCCAATTGGAAAGATCAAAAAGCTCATTAATATATACTCTGCACCCCATCTTGACAGAAAAAAACAGAACTATATAGATTTTTGCTAATGTATTAAACAAGAAAAACTGAAATATCACATGGTCATAAGTATTCAGACCATTTTCTCAGTATTGAGCAGAAGCACCTTTTGGGCTAGTACACCCATGATCCTTCTTGGGAATGATACAACCACCACCATGTTTCACAGTAGCGATTGTATTTGGCAGGTGATCAGCAGTGGCTTGTTTTCTCCACACATACTGCTTTCAAATAACACCAAGAAGTTCAATCTTTATCTCATCAGACCAGAGAACATTATTTCTCATAATCTAGGAGTCCTTCATGTGTTTTTTTGCAAACTGTATGCAGGCTTTCATGCCTTTCATTGTTTTTCACTGTGGAGAGGTTCCGTCAGCATAAACCCCAAACTGCCATAAACCCTCTGACTGGTGGAGGGGCTACAGTGTAGTTTACTTTGTGTAATTTTCTCCCATCTTCTATACTGCATCTTGAAGCCTCCGCCACAGTGATCGTTGGTTCCCTTCACTCGTTAACAAAGGCTCTTCTCCCGACGTGCTTAGTTGGATGGACGGCCAGGTCAAGAAGAGTTGGGTAGTCCCAAACGGCTTCCATTTAAGCATTACGTTGCTAAAATGAACATTGAGTGGTTGCGAGAAATTTTTGTAACCTTGGCCACACAATTTGTCTCTAGCTCCTAGGTAGTTCCTAGACCTCATGGTTCTTCTGTGCCCTGACATGCATTGTGAGCTGTAAGGTCTTATATAACGGTTACGTGCTTTTCCTAATCAAGTCCAACCAGTGTATTAAACACAGACAAGTGGATCTGCAAAGGAATGGACAGCATGTGAGTTTAATATGAGTGTCACAGCAAAGGGTCTGAATATTATGACCATGTGAATTTAATTTTTTCTGTTTAATAAATTAGCCAAAAATATAATAAAAAATATCATTTTGATCTAACCAATACATAATGAAACAAAAGAGTGAAACAAATTAATGGGTCGAATACTGACCCTACTAGTACAGTATGTACACTAGTATTATAAAGTAAAGTAAATACAGAGATTCATACCAATGCATCATTAAATTCAAAAAACATGTCATATATATATACTGTATATATTGTACTCAAGATCTTAAATAGTAATAGTAAGATAAACTATAATTCGTAGGAGTCCTTCATGTGTTTTTTTGCAAACTGTATGCAGGCTTTCATGTGTTTTTCACTGTGGAGAGGTTTCCGTCAGCATAAACCCCAAAACTGCCATAAACCCTCGACTGGTGGAGGGCTACAGTGATAGTTTACTTTGTGTAATTTTCTCCCATCTTCTTATTGCATCTCTGAAGCTCCGCCACAGTGATCTTGTGGTTCACCTTTACCTCTTTAACAAAGGCTCTTCTCCCACGATTGCTTAGTTTGGATGGACGGCCAGGTCAAGGAAGAGTTGGGTGGTCCCAAAACGGCTTTCCATTTAAGCATTACGTTGCTAAAATGAACATTGAGTGGTGCAGAAATTTTTGTAACCTTGGCCACACAATTCTGTCTCTAGCTCCTAGGTAGTTCCTTAGACCTCATGGTTCTTCTGTGCCCTGACATGCATTGTGAGCTGTAAGGTCTTATATAGACCGGTTACGTGCTTTTCCTAATCAAGTCCACCAGTGTAATTAAACACAGACAAGTGGATCTGCAAAGGAATGGACAGCATGTGAGTTTAATATGAGTGGTCACAGCAAAGGGTCTGATACTTATGACCATGTGACATTTAATTTTTTCCTGTTTAATAAATTAGCAAAAATATAATAAAAAAATATCATTTTGATCTAACAATTACATAATGAAACAAAGAGTGAAAAAATTAAATGGGTCGAATACTGACCCTACTAGTACAGTATGTACACTAGTATTATAAAGTAAAGTAAATACAGAGATTCATACCAATGCATCATTAAATTCAAAAAACATGTCATATATATATACTGTATATATTGTACTCAAGATCTTAAATAGTAATAGTAAGATAAACTATAATTCGTTGTTAAAAGAGGGTACAGGTGGGTTGAACCA
>CM033643.1:102172123-102206056 GCA_019512145.1 Engystomops pustulosus | reverse complement strand
AGGCTCTTCTCCCACGATTGCTTAGTTTGGATGGACGGCCAGGTCAAGGAAGAGTTGGCGTCGTCCCAAACGGCTTCCATTTAAGCATTACGTTGCTAAAATGAACATTGAGTGGTGCAGAAATTTTTGTAACCTTGGCCACAATTCTGTCTCTGAGCTCCTTAGGTAGTTCCTTAGACCTCATGGATCTTCTGTGCCCTGACATGCATTGTGAGCTGTAAGGTCTTATATAGACAGGTACGTGCTTTTCCTAATCAAGTCCAACCAGTTTAATTAAACACAGCTAAGTGGATCTGAAGGAAATGGACAGCATGTGAGTTAAATATGAGTGTCACAGCAAAGGGTCTGAATACTTATGACCATGTGATATTTAATTTTTTCCTGTTTAATAAATTAGCAAAAATATAATAAAAACATATCATTTTTGATCTAACCAACTGACTATAATGAAACAAAGAGTGAAAAATTTTAATGGGTCTGAATACTGTCCCGTACACACAGTACATATAAATAAAGTAAAACAAATTCATACCAATGCATCATAAATTCAAAAAAATTTCATATATATATACTGTATATATTACTACTGTTATATATACTTATATATAAATATATAATATTGATAAAGGGCACTACATTCAATATTGTGTAAATGTATGGAAAGTTTCCAACAGGTGTAAAGGATTAATGCGTTGTGTACGGATGCATGGAGAGGGCTCACAGGCATGACGCCGCTCCCCATAACGTCATGGGGGGGCATCAGTCGCCATGACAGTCTCGAGTCTTCCGAAAACCCGAGGCTGTCTCGTTTTAACCATTTCATTACAATGTGCGATTAGTAAAAAATGTTATTTTTTGTACATGAGGTTTTAATTTTTGTAAATGTATGAAAACATTATAAAACCTATACAAATTTGGTATTCCTGTAATCCTACCAACTGTCATTTGGAGCGTACAGTGAAATCCATAAAATCCAAGCCCAAAAGAAAACAGCGGCAATTACATTTGAAATTTTTTTCCTGCTTCCCAGTACACAGCATGGAATATTAAATGCTACCATTTTGAAGTGCAATTTTTTATGCAGAAAACAAGCCATCAGACAGCTCTGTAAAAGGAAAAATAAAAAATTTATAGATTTTTGAAGATGGGAAATAAAAAATGAAAATGCAAAAAGCAAAAAGGGCTGCGTCGGGAAGGAGTTAAAAATTTTTTATGCGTGTAAGCATTATACAATGGGGCCAATTCACAAGTGGCCACTTGCTGCAGTTTTAAAGGTGTATTACCATCTGAGCATTCACATTTAATTTAATGCATTTGCCATATGTAAACATTTCTTCAATTGGATGTTATTAAAAAATGTTCCTGTGTGAAGACATTTCTCTTTAAGTAGCCATGTTGTCCCTTACTCACATTGGCAGCGGTGGCCAGACATGCATTATTGAGGCCTATGTGACTACCTGGCTTCAGAGTTCATTACCACAGGACGACTGTCAGTCTCTCAATAACTCCGACATTTCATATACAAAATCCGTTTGTTTCTTTTTGCAAGACTCCATCAGAGGTGGTCGTCTTCCATATATATATCTAGTATTATAGATTATATATATATAATATCCTTTTCAGCGCTGTTCTCTCATCTCATCTTAAACAAAAAACAGAGTTCATTATTAAATATCCCCAGAATACTTTCCCAGAAATACAAACATCACAGAATATTGCAGCAATACAAAAGTATTACAGAGCAACACATATATCACAGTGGAAGACAATATAACATCCTAGAAGCACCAAAAATTCTTCCATTATGCAGCATCACTATGCAACATCTGTGACTGTTCGGGCTTCTTTGACATTATCTGCCCGTAAAGTAAGGCAGAAGATGCGCTGTTGACTGTGATTTGTACTTAGTGTGAATTCTGTCATGCTCTAGTCTGAACATTACCTTCATTCACTAATTGCTTCTTTGGAGTTTGCTAGTGTTTTCTGGACTTACGTATTCCACAGCCACAACTTGCTCCCTGTCAGCAGTGTGTGGTGAGTCTCTGGGGGGCAGTTCATATGGTAAAAGTCATCTTTTCAATTTCTGCTCCCCTCACTCCCTCAGACTCTGCCCTGCTTCCTCCCCCTTCTACGTCAGTTCACAGCAATTCTCATTTGAACTCCTTTCCCTCCCTGGACTTACCACAAGCTGCTGTCAATGAGCCAGGTAAAGAAACAATTTTTAAAAAGTGGGTTTATTCAGATGCATGACAAAGGCACTTTTGGAACTTGTCATCATTTTAAGATGACCTTCCTGATAACAGGCTCCCTTTAAATGTCTGCAGCCCTGAAGACAGAGGAGTGTGGTGGAAATTAATTAAGTAGTGATTAAGAAAAGTATAATGAAAAGACAGCAAATCAATATTAATATTTGATTAAAGTATTTTAGTAGAGAGTGACATGGTCCAAAGGACTACTGAGGAAGTGACGGCGAAAAATACTCATGAGGGTGCTGTGGTGGTTCTTCTTTAATCTCTCTCCTCTCTCTGTACCATGTTGATTGGCCATGGAATGACCACTATATACTGGGTATATATTGGTTATTATGAGTTGATTGGATTACAATGCTGAGTAGATTATGTACATAAAAATAATGTCCCCGGGCGAAACACGTGTTTGGACACTGTTTATTATGAGTTTAGGGACTAGTAATTGACAGACAGTTTATTCATGTCACTTCATATCACTGAAGATCGCTTGCCACATATTACTCTACTCCTGCCTTATCAACCATTAGAATTGTATGTCAGAGCGCTGCAGGACCTCGATCAATTAATGGCCAAAGTTCTGCGATATAGCGCGGAACAATGAGAGCATGTTAATCCAGTTAGATAGCGTGAGCTGCTCTATACCACGCTACAGCATTAGTTGTAGAGATTGCTGCTTGTTATAAGCTAGAAGCATGGCATCTCTATACTCTTCTTACTACGTATTCAGACTGAGTGGCAGTGTGTAGATGCAGGGGAATCAACGGCGCTATTGTATACACATAACAGCAGTGCCATATTGTGTCTCTGAGGCTGCGATTTTGAACAATATAGTAGCTGCACAAGCAAACTATTATACTGCTTGTTAAAGCGTTTTTGTGCATATACAATAGAAGCACTAGATTAGATTTACTACCAAGTGAGAGCAGATTGTGCAGTGGCATCTCACTGCTGCATATACAGTGATAATACTCTGTCTCCCAAATATACCCTTATAAAAATACTTTAGGGGGACGATACATATTTTTATGTAACAGGAAGTAACAGGAAAAATTAGGGGATCCACTCCTGGGCTGGCACCTGACAGCCTCTCTGGATATCATAAAGTATCCTGATACTAGTGAAGCCATACTAGTTTTTCCATATATTTCAACAAATAAATATAAAACTATTTTATAACAATCAATAAAAGTTATATTTTATATTTTAGTTTACACACTCACAACTTTTCCCTTCCCTCATCTCTTTCTTTTCCCTAACAAAGTAATTAGATCTTACAGGTGGTGCACATCTTGAGTGCATATTGTAGTGTGTGAACACAACCCTTCATTCTGTATACTCCTATTGGTACAGATCAATTTTCAGAGTGCTAGTCATATTGCTCTAGTGTACATTGTACATGTATTCTAACTTTCTACAATATATGAAGATCTACTGTTCATCCCTGGAGTGCTGGTATATCTAGTGTGTTCTAGCTTCTGACTGTTAACATATGATTACAATATTGGCAGATGTACTCCATATAGAACATAGTGTGATTATGATTTATGCTATGTTTTATAATCCGATTTACTCCTGGCAACATTATGGTGAAATACCTAGAAATGCTTAGAAAAGGATTCCTGTCTACAAATGATCTTTAATTTTTTATAGCTTCTACAAAAAAAGAATACAGCACATTTCTAATTTCTAATATCCGTTATGGAGGCAAGATGCCAGTAAACAGTTCTGCCACTTGAACAGTTTCAGGCATAGGTTAAAACATTTTCACATTCTAAATAGAAATTAATGGAACACCTCATCAAATCAGTTACATTCAATGTAGATTTCATTAGAATAAATCAGAAGTAACAAAATTAAATTTTTAGTTTGTTACTTTAGCAGAAGTAGCAGCTGAGACATGAGTAAATTGGATTTAGCACTCCATGTTATAATTTCCATATGAGCATCATTAAGCTGGCACTATCACTAAATTCTTGGTTAATGCTTTCTCTCTAACAATTTGACACTCTTGGGAATAAATGAAATGGAGTTTACTGGCTGAGAACATTTTCTTCAACTGAAAGAAGAACTAAAACAATCTTGTTTATATAGTATATATTTTAAAACCTTTTAATGGTTTTCCCATTCGTCCTGGCCTTCAATATTTGTGCTTACAGTTTCTAATATAAAACTATAAGTAATACCAATTTTCCTGCAATATAACAACAATAAAGCTTAAATATCTTACTTACATGGAGTTAGTCAAAACTGCTAGGAATATTGCACCCATTGGGGCGTAAAGGGGGAGCACGGCCGGCCGAGCAGAGGGTGCGGCCGGCCGCGAGTGGGCCGGCGCGGGGCTTTACTGTGAAAACTCGCTGACTGCGGTTTTTTCTATGCCAGGCCCTGGCGGAAGCCTCTAGATGTATCGAGCGCCATCTCTTCCTGTTCCATAGAACTTCTGTTTTGTTTCAAGTCTATAAAAAGAAGAGTTGTCCATAGTTTTCACTGATATCATAAGGGATAATACTAATTTTACTTACATTCGCCAACATCTCCATTATAAAGGATTACGTTGGCATCCACTGATTTTGATGGAATCAACAACAGTCCTATTACTGTAGTTGTAACAAAAAGAGACTAACTGCCTCAATGCATTTCTATTTAGAAAATCGTTGAAAAGGAAAAGGTGAAAAGGAAATGTTACAATTTTACATGTCCTAACATGGCTGACAGCCTCCATTAAGGGAACCTGTCACCCAGGGGCGTAACTAGAAGAGGCAGAGCCCCATAGCAAGCTTCTGAATGGGGCCCCTTTTTCCACTTTTAAAATATACATACATGTAAACTCACACATGCAAGTTACAATCATACATTTATACACTCATGCGCACACATATAGAGCATATACACACACATACAGTGCCATATACAAATGTAAAGCATATATACACACATACAGCATAATAAAGTAGTTATACACACATACCTTGTATATACATACAACATATACACATCACAGATACAAACACATATGTATATATTATACATATTGTGCTGTACAATATTCAGTGTAATATGTATATAATGGTACACATCCTCCATTGTTTAGTGTGTCAGGTTGGATGATGGGGCCACCTGATATTGTGGGCCCCATTGCAGCTGCTATGGCTGTAGTTATGTCCCTGCTGTCACCAGAAATGTAATTTATATCTGGTGACAGGTTCCAATAGCCTATGATATGGTGAGTTTAAAAATGTCTTTGTCAGCATTCTGAATCATTTCAGTACTTTATATAAGTTTAATTCACATCGCCTGACTCCTTTGGGGTTGGGGAGGCTAGTGACATCATTTGCAAACCCCCCAGTATTTTATACTGATATGGAAGGGATACAGCGAAATACATGCATGTACGGTTAAAAAACATCATTTTTATATGTCCAAATATGGCACTGAAATACATAACTGAAAAAAGCATGCTAGGGCTTAGGTATAGTCCTAGTGCACGACTGATATGAATGGTCTCACATGGGACAAAACATTGCTTCTAGGACTTCTGTATAAACTCTTTGTGATGTAGTATGCCACAATGTTTTTTCTGTGAGACTTATATGGAATTTGGCAGAAAAAGCTCCTCATTTAAAAACAAATGTATTAGAAAGTACAATAAATGGCTCATGTACTTGAATGAAAACGCCATTAAAACTCTGTCACAAACTAAGCCACGGCATTAAAACAGCTCTAAGAATGAGTCCTTAAACAAGTTTAAACTAAGCCTAAAACTGATTCTTAAATAGGAGAAAAACAATAACACAGTACTTTTCAACATAGCTACCAGATTTTTATAATTGCATGACTTCACTGCCAATGTTAAGAGCCAAATATGATATCATGTATTTTAACAGGAAAATAGTTATCTGTGCAAAATGTGATTTTCCCATTGCTTTAACACAAATAATAAAAAAAATAGTCACAACCCCCAGAAAGGATGAAGGAAGGGAAAAAAAATGAGGGAGACAAATTATACAGCACTTCACCCTTCCCTCGAGGGAGTAATTATACAACTTTTGGCAGACAAATAGAACATTGTGAATAAAGTTATCTATGTTCTTAAAAACTGCAATCCACATGGAGGTTATCTAAGTAGATATGGTGAAGACCAAACAACCAGTTCAGTGCATTATTAATGTAGTAAAGGCAGGAAAACTGTAGACAAAAATTTATTAAGGAAAAAAAAGAAACATAATGCGTCTTATACATTAGTAAAAAGCTTTACTGTGTGGGTACAAACAGAGGTGTATACACTGCATAATAAAAATAGTATCGCAAAGTTTCCATGCACATATCTTTATATTTGTTAAATTGTTAAAACATGTAAAAAAAATCATTTGTCTCGCCTTAAGGCTTTTGTATAATGTATAAAAAAATTTTCAGACAAAAACTTTAGCTGGCTGAATTTATAATGTAAAATGTCATCATCTATGGAAATAAAAGAAAGGTATTCGGCAGTGTGGCACTGTATGCCTTAATGAAGGCCCACGACCACCACAGGCTTTTGTTCAAGCTGCAGGTTGTTCAGGCTTGCAGCCTTTTGGCAATCACAGCCATGCCCACATTAGCATGGCTGTGATTGGCTAAGTGGGTTATGTGAACATGCTGTATAAGAGGCAGGGTCACATGTGTGGGTGCCATTACAGACAAGAGACAGAGCTAAGGAAAAGGTGCTGATCTTGATAGCGTCAGTTAGAGAAAACAAATGATTGCCTTCAGGGCAGTTAGACAGGGAGCGGAGGCTGCTTTGATTAGGGCCAGCTAAAATCTGAAATAATTGCCCTTTTTAGGGCTCTCTGAAGAACTGCACATTGCAACGTATAGGCTGCTGCAGTGCAGGACTTAAGTTAGTAGATTTTGCATTTCAAACATCATACACTAATATAAGGTAGCAGTGTTAGTACAATTTGCATTTCCAGCATCACACAGCAATCCCTTAAAGGAGAAGTGTTAGTACTATTTGCATTTACTGCATCATAAAGTAATATCTTACAGTACCATACAGCATCACCCAGTGTTCCATTAAACTACCAGTCTTAAAACTATTTGCATCAATTTTATCTTACAATACCAGCCTTAGTAATATTTGCATCAGTGTTACCTAAAAGCACCAGGCTTAGTAACAATTGCATTTACAGCATCACACAGTAATATGTTGTACACTACCAGTTTAAGTATTATTTGCCGACAACTTTTAACTGCATCCGTGTATTTATTAATTGTAGTGTCCATGTTCACTGGATCCATTTATTTCTAATGTGACAGTATTAATTACAGTGACAGTATTAATTACATCTATATCCTGATATGATCAGGATAGAGCTAGGGAGAGGATACTACAGTCAGGGATAATTCATAATTGCCTCTTTCAGGGCAGTCTGGAGACCTGCATATGAATTATGATAAATGACTAGTGACGGTATTAATTTCATTGTTCAATAGAGCAGGGAAAGTAGTTTTAGCCTTTTAAACATTTTTTCTGAAATATTCTTTAATTACATCCCAATCGAAATGTACAAAAATTTTTATTTTCACTTACTTTAATGGGGTATTCCGACGAAGACAAGATTCTTAAATATACTCAGGATAACAAAATGTTATGAACAAAAATACAGCATTTCATAGATATAATTCCAACCTGTTTCTATCAGTCCTGGTGTACAGAATTTCGTTTGCCCCTGGGTCTAACCCTTAATCTTCTAACTTTAGGGTCAGGAGGACATATTGTTCTCCTATCTGATGCTGCACTGAGCTGCTCTATGCACTCCAGTCCCCACCCTTGCAAGACATCCTCACACAGAGAGACTTTCAAAGCAAGCAACACATCTTGAGGATAGTAACTCTACAAGCTACAAGCAGATAAGGTCTTGATCCTGGGGAGGGAGACATATAGCAGAGCTATGTGTATGCTATGGCTGTTATAGCAGGGCTGAGTGTGTTCTGTATAATATGCAACTCATGGATTTCAACATTTCTCATCTCTGATCTGTCTCATCTCTCTTTCTATGTGTCAGATACTAGTGAATGTTCAGAGGCTAAATGAAAGTGTATATAAACCTGCACCCTGATAATCTAAGCACATTATCCAGACACAGCATCTCAAAACACTAGAGGGATGATAATGTGTCTGCTTAGAGAGTTATCACTAGGGGATTGAAATTTGAGAATTTTCTTTCATGATCAAACCCCTTTAAGGCATTTTGAGTAAGAACTGCAGCCTTGTTTCCTTTTCTGATTGTGACATACTGCTCCTCTGCCTCTTGCTGCCGCTAAGCTCTCAATGTCAGATGGGAACTCTGCCCTAGTGTATTCTGCTTTCTCTCATTTTTCAACATGTGATTCATAGGTGGAATCAAGGATTTTATTTCATCTTTATAGAGCAGATCTAGATGGGTGGCCACCCAGTAATCAGCGCTGGTGGCTATGGGGGAAACCTGGCACCTTCCTGCCTTCAAAGACACAGTAGGAGAAATGTGGTCCGTCCTTTTACTGCCTCAAAATATGTGAAAAAACTTCCTCTAAATGCCTTAAAAGTTGCTGTGGGAAAAACCTGGACCTTCCTCCAACTGCTTAGATGCAAGGACAATTTGTCCTCATTGTTCTCCTCCCCCTTCACATCCCCTCTCACCACACTCCAGTTATGCCTATGAGTTGCACTAAATTTCCCCTGCTGTGAGGAAAACTCCTCATCTTCCAAAAGTGTCCTTTGGCTGGACAGTACATGGCCACTGTTGGACCAGCACCCCATCCCACAAGGAATGTCTGGACCTACCTGACAGCTCTTCATCTTCTGTATCCTCCTGTGTCCTCATTACATCCTACATCATGGCCTGAAGAGTTTTTCTAGTGGATTAAGCATGGGTATGGTAGTGGTGACAATGGCTTCATCAGCGCTAACCATATTAGTGGCATATTGGCCCAAAAGTCCCTCATGGAGGGCTACTATGGTGGTGGAGTTCTGTTGGTCACTGTTCATCAATTCAAGTCACCACTGCATTCTTTAACTGGAACACAAGTTATGCCTGCTCCAGCATAGTAAAATTCCATCTGGTTGGTACAGCATATATGAGGCACAGGGTTCAGATAGGTGAACAGCAGGAAGGTGTGAAGTGTGCAAAGACGGCAGACACTTTATGCAGCAGGTCCAGCATGTTTGCATAATTGGCCAGAAAGCTTTGCACCACAAGTTGAGCACTTGTGCATCTACCTGGCTTGGAAACGTAGTACATCACACTGCCTTAAAAAGCTAATTATTTAAAATATCTAGCTGCCTGTCACAAACCCCACTCACCGGAGTTCACACACGGGGTACACCTACTCTATGGAGTCCCAGAATTTAGGTCTTAAGCTCCGCCCACTTCAACAAAATGGCCTCCTGGCGCTACATTTACTCCACGCATTCTTGGCACCCAGTCAATACACTGCCACCACCCACAAGTTACTTACGCAAAGAGGGCCATAGGCACCTACACCACACAGACAATGCACACTGATGATTTATACAGCACATGCACTCACTACTTATACTATATTAAAATGATGAATTCACACAGCACATGCAATCGCTTACTACATTGACTACGCTAAAAATGACCGCTGGTAACATAGTTCCCTTCAGAGACTCAGATTCTTTAAGGCTCCAAGCAGAGACTTACTAAAGTAACACTTTAATATACATTAAAAAATACAGTACTGTCAGAACTCTCGAGCAAATTGTTCCCCCCCAATGAGATCTGGTTTTTCAGTGTTTCTTGGGCTTGGCAGCCACCACACCCAGAGCGGCTGTGATTGATAGCTCCATTTGATCTTGGGAGAAGCCGGGTTGTGTCTTGAACTCATTTTTATAATGCATGCTGCGGGTTTGAAGTGATGAATGGCTGAGCCAGTCAGTGCTGGATGAGTACCATACGGCCTTGATGCTGGCCCAGCCTGCTTGCGGGCTGCTGGTTATCATCTAATCTCATGGTATCTAGAGCACTTGCTATTTGCTTTGCCTACCAACCATTCTATTGCTATTCCATTCTGTACATTTGCCTCAATCTTGGTTTTGACCCAGTTTGTCTGTCTGTATCTGTTGGTTGTCCCTCAGTATTGTTTATCTCCTAGTGTGACCCCACTTTCCTGTCTCAGTCTTGTGTTGGTTTCTGTGTACCAGTGTGAACACTGGTCTATATCTGTATTCTGGTTACCTGCCCGCTCCACCATCCAGCAGCTGTCAGACAAAGTAAGTCTTCCCTATCACCCTGTAAAGTCACTAAGGGACCGTCAGTTAGGTTCCTGATAGTGGGTTCGCCCTTGCCAGGGTGGTTTATCTGCTTCAGGCAGGGCCTTAGCCCGCAGGGACATCGCGGGGTGAGTTCGCCACCACTTACCTAGTCTGACAGCTAGCGCCAAGCCAGGTTCTGGTTGCGCGGTTGCCATACCTACTCTATGGAGGCCATGGAAGCTGTTGTTAGTCAGGTACAGAGTCTGGCTCACATGGTTCAGAATGTGTCTGAATGTGTGCAGCAGCAGGAACAGCGTTTCCCTTTGATTTCAGGTCAGTCTGTGTACAAGCCTAAGGTTAAGCTTCCTGATCTCTTCGCTGGAGACAGAAGATTTTTTTTCCCTTCAGGGAGAGTTGCAAGCTGTATTTCTGCCTTAGGCCCCAGTCTTCTGGTAATGATGCCCAAAGGATAGGTATCATCATGTCACTCCTGTGTGGAAGCCCGCAGGAATGGGCATTTTCTTTAGCTCCTGATGCCCCAGAGGTGTACTCAGTAGACCTTTTCTTTTCAGCATTGGGGTCTTTATATGAGGAGCCAGATAACACCAGCTTTGCTGAAGCTCAGTTGACTGCCTTGCGTCAGGGAAAACGAGTTCAGGAGATGGTCCATTCAAGTGGTTGGAATGATAGAGCCTTAAGATACCAGTCTAGATTGGGCCTGTCTGATGCTATTAAAAATCTGTTAGTGGGACATCCTGAGACTAGACCTTAGACAGGCCATGACTTCTAGCAGTCAGAGTAGAGAGAGTCGCATAGGGAACTGTAAAGCATGAACTTCTTTCCTTCTTCTTACCTTCTTCTCCACTATCTTAAACTGCTCTTATCTAATAGTCCCTACGAAATCTGTATTGCCAGTCCGCAATGAATGAAAGCCCTAGTGAATAGCTGCAGATTGAAGTGGAGTTATTCACCTCAGCACACATGAGATCACGATCTGCTGGACATGTCTTACACGTACACACACCCTCACCAGAATAAATTGGTCATAATAAAATGAAAAAGTTACAACACAAACACTACGATCTCTGCAAAGTAGCGGGAAAAAAAAACTCTTCTTATGGAATGGTATTTGGCCCGAGGACAGTGCATCAGACCATAGAACATATAGATTGAACATGAGCACAACATTGGTGGTGCCCTATAACTCGTCACATGATCAGAAAAAGTAGTGGTTTCCATAATATAGAAGTCACAATGTAAATGGTGAATGTGATGCAAGCTTTGTTGCTTTTTTTACCCCAATTCACCGACAGTTGTTTTTCATGCCCAATGACCAGACCTTGATTTTTCGTACTGACATGTCTCAGGATACTTGTGTTATACTTCGGAAAGCTTTAACATATCTAGGTTCTCGCAGACGATTTGTACGTCAGTTATGTGGAAAATTTATACAGTTTTTTGTGTTACAGTTCTTGAAAAAAAATGAAAATGTGCAAAATTTTTGGAAAAAATCTTCATGTTTCAAAGTTTTTGCATGTCTGCATTCAGATAGGTAGTAAATACCCAAAGCTAATATACTAACATTTCCCGGAATGTCCTTCTTTATATTGAATGTAATTAATTTTATCCGTCCTCCTCTCTTTTTTATAGATGTTATCAGGCTTAAACTTTAGGTGCGATTTGTCACACTTTTTATGCAAAATCGACCCACTGCACATTTTGAAGGACAACGTCAGCTTTCAAGTGATTTTGAAAAGCCTAATATACTAGAAAACCCCATAATGACATTACTCACATATACACACTCAAAGCCCTCAACGGATGTAAAACAACTTCTATTAAGGTCTATCAACCCTTCAAGTTTTTCAAATGGTAAACAAATGAAGTGCATTTAGAACTTTTTTTTGGAAAATATATTAATTTAGCCAAAAATGACGTTTCAAGCATAATGACTGAAATGATGAAACGCCTCTTAGAAGTTTGATGCCCATTTCCCCAAGGTATACGACACCCCTATTGGTGGAACTGCTGCATAGTGCGAGCATCCGGAGCATATGGACGAATGCACCCATTTATGTAAGGCATGTTATTGTCACAATGCGTACAGGCTATAACATTAGTTGTTTTGGTACTAGTAGTGAACATATAATGCTTAGTTATTCTGCGGATGAGATCATTTAAGATAAGTTATTTTGGGGGACAAAACAAAATTTACTAAATTTATTATTTGTGATTTTAGCACTTTTTGGCCCCGGCTCGCCAAACAATAAAACATAAACTATTTTATCTTTTTTTCTCTGTTTTACGAAATTAGGTGATACATCATTTATATAATTTTTTCCCTCTTTTGTCAATTTTACTGAGCACAAAACCAATAGTGGAGAAAAATCCCAATGTTTTTTACTATTCCACCATGTTTAGGGGCTAACTTTAAGTTTTTTTCTCGTTGACAGTTGTATGTTGAGGACTTATTTTTTGCGATGAAAGAGTGGTATTTTCAGTTATGTCATCATACAGCCTACGTAGCTTGTTTTTTGATCACTTTTTAGAGCATTTTGTGAGGTTTTGATTAAATATCGCATGTCCACAGGAAGTTTTTCTTGTTTTTTTATGACGAGTCGTTCACTGAGCGGTTCAATATTGTTTTTAGATTTCCGTGAACAGAATTATCCGGCTTATTGATACCAAATATGTTACTTTTTTGTGTGTATTTTGCGTTGTAGCCAGACATGAGGCTACAACGTCGCGGCCTCCACGCCCGGTAGCCTCTATTTGTCCTCACATCTCCTGACATCTTCGGCACGCAGCTCCTCATTGCCCTTGTAAGAAGCCGGAGTTCTGCGCCTGCACAGTACTACTGCTTCGGAAGCAGTGGCCGGCGTAGCCGTGGGCCGGCCGATCTTCACGAGGGCGCGCAGCTACGAGGAGCTGTCCATGTCAAAGACTGTCGAGTAGGAGGAGAAAAGATGCGACTGGGACTAAGTAGCTGCGACGTGTATGCCTTATGTCTGCGCTATAAAATAACGCCCCAGTAGCCCCTTAAGACAATTCACATTAGGGTATGAAAGTTTTAAAAGAATAGCCGGGATGTGAGGGATGTAGCTCTAAAAAAGGGCTATCCTCACCATCCCATACATCCACCTACCCCACCCTGTTCTACCTTTATGGTAGATTCGTGTGGTAGGTTCCCTTTATAACTACGTCAGATTCCCTAGGGGCGGTCATTAAAGGGGTGATAAACACACACATATAACCAAACCATTCGTGCTCGTGCAGTTCTATAGGTACAATAATATTATGCTTGCTCTTACATACATAGAATGTACGTTGTAAAGCGTTGTAAATGAGAGAGAACGTCATTTGTGTTTAACTAATCATTCAATGGAGTGTTTTAAATAGTGCAAGTATCGGCAGTACTTTACAGTTTATTACCGCCAAGTTGACATAATAAAGCCAGAGAAAGTTATCTACATGCATTCCCACATTATTTGGTTTGCTAATCTAAAGCTGCTTAATAGGTACGGAAAATGTGGTTTGGGACAATTGACAAATCATGTCTGAACTGCAAATTTAAAGGCCTCAATAATATTTTCTGTTTATTTAAATGTGTCTGGCTTTCCACAAACATACATTTCGTTTCATTTATTACTTGTAGATAATGCAAACATCGAGCTCTGACTCTGGCAATTATAAACCATGTCCTCCAAACCTCGAGAGTGTAAACTAAACTCATTTTGGTCCCTGCATGTACAACGACATGGGAGACAATTCTTAGCTTCGTGTGTGGCAGCAGAACCATCTAGAAAACAGAAATAAATTACACAAACATGAAACTGGTGGTGCGCTGGGGGCAGCATACGCTGGTGGAGAAGGAGTAGATCGTTTTTTTTGTTGTTGTTTTTGGGTTGTTTTTTTGTTTAAGCCCCCAAGCCATTGTATACTTTTGACCAACCCCTGACAGTATTGTCAAATGATTTGATGGAATGAATGAGTTCATGATATATGGGAAATTATATATTAATCTTTAATGAAAAAATGCGAATTAATCTCTTCCTACAGACGTTATACTCGTTAATCATGGCTAACTACTGTATCTATCTATCTCTAGAGAAGACACTTGAGTGGTAGTAAAGAGAGGCAATGCGAAAAGGTCATATTAGAAAAAAACTGTGTTAACGAGCGTATTTCATCTACCCTGCTAATTATGGCTGAAGACGTGCTATAATGTTAGTAACGCTTACTGTTCTCTAGCAGATTAACCTTTATCCGCCTTGAATGCGCCTACTTTCCCACAACCATCCACCATAGTATACATACGAAGAGAAGTCAGGCATTTCTGGCAATGAACGGAGCTTTGCATACAGGAGACAAGACTCTTGTCACTGGGGCAAAAGAAAAAAAATGTCTAGAACTTCCATTATAAAATATACAGTTTCGACTTACATACAAATTCAACTTAAGAACAAACCTCCAGACCCTATCTTGTATGTAACCCGGGGACTGCCTGTAAAAGCCTAAGGTTAAGCTTCCTGATCTCTTCGCTGGAGACAGAAGATTTTTTTTCCCTTCAGGGAGAGTTGCGAGCTGTATTTCCGCCTTAGGCCCCAGTCTTCTGGTAATGATGCCCAAAGGATAGGTATCATCATGTCACTCCTGTGTGGAAGCCCGCAGGAATGGGCATTTTCTTTAGCTCCTGATGCCCCAGAGGTGTCCTCAGTAGATATTTTCTTTTCAGCATTGGGGTCTTTATATGAGGAGCCAGATAACACCAGCTTTGCTGAAGCTCAGTTGACTGCCTTGCGTCAGGGAAAACGTGCTGCAGAGGATTATTGCACCGAGTTCAGGAGGTGGTCCATTCCAAGTGGTTGGAATGATAGAGCCTTAAGATACCAGTTTAGATTGGGCCTGTCTGATGCTATTAAAAATCTGTTAGTGGGACATCATAGCAGTGCTATGTGTAATGGCTATGGTTGTATGCTATGTTTAGCATTGCTGAGTGTGTTTCTGTATACTATAGCACTCATGATTCATTTCCACTCTGATCTGGGGGGGTCCTGGCTACTGCTCATCTTTCTATGTGTCCAGATACTAGTGACATTCAGATGCTAAATGAAGTTATAATCACCGGCACCCTGATACAATCTAAGCACATTCCAACACAGCATCTCAAAAGCACTAGAGGATGAATAATGGTGTCTGCTTAGAGAGTTCATTCACATAGGGGCGTGCATTTGAAAATTTGGAGATTTTCTTTCATGATCAACACCCCTTTAAGGCATTTATAGAAACATGGCAGCCTTGTTCCTTTTCTTTGATTGTGAACCTACTGCTCCTCTGCCTCTTGCTGCCGCTGATGCTCTCAATGTCGATTGAACTCTGCCCTAGGTGTATTTCTGCTTCTCTCATTTTTCACCACTGGATTATATAGGTTGACTCAAGGTTTGTATGTTCTCTTTATAGAGCAGATCTAGATGGTGCCACCATTAATCAGCGCTGTGCTATGGGGAACTGCAACCTCCTCCTTCAAAGACACAGTAAATTTGGTCCGTCCTTTTACTTGCCTCAAAATATGTGAAAAAACTTCCTCTAAATGCCTTAAAAGTTGCTGTTGGAAACCCTGGACCTTCCTCCTCAACTGCTTTAATGCAATGACAATTTGCCTCAGTGGTTCTCGCCCGCCCCCTTCACATCCCCTTCCTCACCAGCACTCTCATTATGCCTATGGTTGCACTGACATATGTTCCCCTGCTGTGAGGAAAACTCCCATTCCCAAAAGTGTCCTTTGGCTGTACAGTACATGGCCACTGTTGACCAGCACCTCATCCCACAATGGCAATGTCTGGTGACCTATCGACACGCTCTGCACCCTTGATATCTCCTCGTCCTCATACATCCACACATTCAGGCCTAAGAGTTTTTCTACCGTGGATTAAGCATGGGTATGGTAGTGTGACAATGGATTGCTCATTAAGGCTTAACCATATTAGTCGCATACTGGCCAAATAGTCCCTCATGGGGTCTATAATGGTTGGTTGGATTCTGCTTTGTTCACTGTATCATCATCTTTCTATCCCAAGTTCACCACTACCTAGCGCTCATTCTTCTTGAACGCTGGAACACAAGTTATCGCTGCTCCAGCATAGTAAATTCCATCTGGTTTGTACAGCATATATAGCACAGGTTTTCAGATAGGTGAACATGAGAAGTGTGAAGTGTGCACAAGCGAACCTTTATGCAGCAAGTCCATCATGTTCATGGCCAAAACTTGTGCCACAATTCACTTGGTCGACCGACCTGGCTTCTTAGTACTAATTGCCTTAAAAGTAAGTATTTACTATCACTGCACATCCCACTCCATCCGTTCATCCACGGGGCCCCTCAGGATCCCAGAATTAGTCGTAACTGCCCACAACCATAGCACTCCTCAGCTTCACAGTTACATCACTACGCTCTCTTTTCTTGTACCATAAATTTCCCCCACCCCATACACGCACAATGGCTCACTCACCACATCACCTATTGAACATACATGCACTATTATAACTATTAGAATGAATTCTGCCAGACATAAGGTGTTCAAGTGCATCGCTACTTCTACATTGACTATCGCTAAAAATGCCGCTGTAACATCGATTCCCTTCAGAGACTCAGATTCTTTAAGGCTCCAAGAAGAGACTGTACTAAGTACACTTTAATACTACTTAAAAACTACAGTACTGCTCAGAACTCGACAAATTGTTCCTCAATGATCTGTTTTCAATGGTTTCTTTTGCGGCTGGCAGCCACACACACCCAGAGCGGCCTGTGATTGAGAGCTCCATTTGCTGATCTTGGGAAAGCGGGTTGTGTCTTGAAACTCATTTGTATGATGCAGCTGCGGTTTGAAGTGATGAATGGCTGACCAGTCAGTGCTGGAGTGAGTACCATTACTGGCCTTAGATCCTGCCCAGCCCTCTGGGCTGCTGGTTATACATCTAATCTAGTGGTATCTAAGCACTTGCTATTGCGTTTATCTTCTGGGTATTGACTTCTGCTTGCTCCTACACCCATTCTATGCTATTTCCTTACTGTAGCATGTGCCTCCAATCTTGGTTTGACCAGTTTGTTGACTCCCGTTGGTCTGTCTGTACTGTTGTTGTCCCTCAGTAATTGTTTATCTCCGTGATGATCCCTCCACTTCCGTCTCAGTCTTAATGTGGTATCTTCTGTACAGTGTGACCTGGGTCTATATCTGTATTCTGGTTACCTGCCCGGCGGGTCCACCAGGTCCACGAGCCTTGTACATACAAAGTAAGATTCTTCCCTTCACTTCACCGCTGTAGATCACTAAGGGACGTCATTTAGGTTCCTAGATAGTGGTGTTTCCCTTGCCAGGGTGTTTATCATGCTCTCAGTGGGCGAGCTTAGCCTCCGCCATTGGACATCGCAGGTTGAGTTCGCCACCGACCTACTTCCACCTGTCTGACAGCTAGCGCCAGCTCAGGTTCTGGTTGCGCGTGCCATACTCTCTATGGAGGCCATGGAAGGCTTTGTATTCGTCAGGGTACAAGAGTCTGGCTCACATCGAAGGTTTCAGAATTGTCTGAATGTTGCAGCAGCAGGAACTCGTTCGCCTTTGATTTCAGGTCAGTCTGTGTACAAGCGTCCCCTACTTAGGACACCGACTTACAGACAACCCTAGTTTACAGACGGACCCCTCTGCCCACTGTTACCTCTGGTGAAGCTCTCTGGATGCTTTACTTAGTCCCAGACTGCAATGATCAGCTTAAGGTGCCTGTAGTGAAGCTTTATTGATAATTCGTGTCCAATTACACCAAAATTTTTTAAACTCCAATTTCACTGGGGCAAAAGAAAAAAAAATGTCTATAACTTCCATATAAAATATACGTTTCGACTCATACAAATTCAACTTAATGAACAAACCTCCAACCCTTCTTGTATGTAACCCGGGACTGCCTGTAAGCTAAGGTTAAGCTTCCTGATCTCTTCGCTGGACGACAGAAGATTTTTTTTCCTTCAGGGAGAGTTGCGAGCGTATTTTCCTTCCGCCTTAGGCCCCAGTCTTATGGTAATGATTCCCAAGGATACGGTATCAATCATCATGTCACTCCTGTGTGAAGCCGCAGCGAAGGGCATTTTTCTTTAGCTCCTGATGCCAGAGTGTACCTCGATACTCTCTTTTCATGCATTGGGTCGCTTATATAGGAGCCATGATAACACCAAGCTTTGCTGAAGCATCAGTTTGACTGCCTTGCGCAGGGAAACCTCAGTTGCACGAGTTCAAGAGAGCTGGTCCATTCCAAGTGGTTGGAAGATAGAGCCATAAGATACCGTTTAGATTGGGGCCTGTCTGATGCATTAAAAATCTGTTAGTGGGAAATCCTAGCCTAAGACCTTAGACACGGCCTAGACTTCTAGCAGTCAGTAGTAGAGAACGTCATAGGGACGTAATCGCAATGAACTTCTGTTTCTTCTTCTCTACCTTCTTCCACTGTCTTACTGCTCTATCTAATGAGTCCCTAGAAAATACTGTAGAGCCCATGCAAATAGAAGTGGAAGAGCCCATGCAGATTGAAGTGGGAGTTATGTCACCTCAGCAACACAGAGATCTACGATCTTGCTGGACAGGTCCTGACAAGTACATAAAATGAAAAAGTTAAAAACAATACACATACGATTCTTGCAAATAGTTAGGGGGAAAAAAAAACTCTTGCTATTGGAATAGGTAGTGGCCCGAGGACAGTGCATAGACATAGACACATAGATAGATTAAACACTGACAGACAGTTCTGGTGCCCTAGAACTCTGTCACATGATAAGAAAAAGTAGTGGTTTCCATTATAAATAGAAGTCACAATGAAAATGTGAGCAAAGCTTTGTTGCTATTTTCTAACCCCATATCACCGACACTTGTTTTCAGCTCAATGACCAGACTTGATTTTTCGTATCTGACATGTCTCAGGATAATTGGTTATAACTTCGGAAAGCTTTAACATATCTAGGTTCTCGAGACATATTGTACTTCATGATAGTGGTAAAATTTAAGTGATAAGTTTGTGTTACATCTGAAAAAATGAAAATGTGGCAAAAATTTTGAAAAAAATCGTCATTTTCAAAAGTTTGAATTGTCTCGCAGTTTTTACCAAGCTAGATAACTAAATTTCCGGAAGTCTTCTTTATGTTAGAATTATATTTCTTATCTGTCCCTTCGCCTCTTTTTTATAGGATGTTATCAGGCTTAAAATTTTAGGTGCGATGTTTATGAAAATCGCCAAAACTCACATTTTGAAGGACAACTCAGCTTTCAAGTGATTTTGAAAAGCCTAAATAATACTAAAAACCCCTAATTACACAACTATATAAACTACAACCTCAAAGTATGTAAAACAACTTCTATTAATCTATAACCCTCAAGTTTTTCAAATGGTTAAACAAAATGGAAGTGCGATTTAGAAACTTTTGACTTTTTTTGGAATATATATTAATTTAGGCCAAAAATGACAGTTTCATAATGACTAAAATGATGAAACGCTCTGTAAAGTTTGATGCCCAATTTCTCCCAAGTGTATCGACACCCCTATGTGGTGGTAACTGCTGCATAGGCGCACAGCCGGGCATAGGATGAAAGCAGCCCCATTTAGGGTAGATTTGTATTGTCACAATGTACAGGCTATAAAATTTAAGTTTTTTTGGTAATGTGAACATATAAGGCTTATTATTTGCGGGATGAGATACAATGTAGATAATTAATTTTGGGGACACAAACAAAATTATAAATTTTTATTTTGGATTTTTAGCACTTTTTGCCCCCGCTCGCCATAACATAAAAATAATATTTTATCTTTTTTCTCTGGTTTACTACAATTATGGTGATACCTCATTTATATAGTTTTTCCCATCTTTGTTCAATTTTACTGAGCAAAACCAATATTGGAGAAAATCACATTGTTTTTACTATTGCCAACTTTTTAGGGGCATAACTTTAGTTTTTTTCTGTTGACAGTTGTAGTTGAGGACTTATTTTTTGCGAAAAGAGTGGTATTTTCAGTTGTATCATACAAGGCTACGTAGCTTTTTTTGATCACTTTTTAGAGCATTTTTGTGAGGGTATTTGATTAAAAATTGCATGTCACAGGAAGTTTTTCTTGTTTTTTTTTACGTCGTTCACTGAGCAGGTTCAATATTGTTTTAGATTTACTGAACAGATTGATACGGATGTAGTGATACCAAATATGTACTTTTTTGTGTGATTTTTGCGTGGAGTAGCCAGACATGAGGCTACACGTCGCGGCTACTCCACGCCCTGGTAGCCTCTTTTTTCCTCCCACTCTGACATCTTCGGCACGCAGCTCCTCATTGCCCTTGTCAAAGAAGCCGGAGTTCTGCGCATGCACAGTAGCTACGGCTTCGGAGCAGTGGCCGCGTAGCCGTGGGCCGGCCGATCTGCACGAGGGCGCGCAGCTACGAGGAGCTGCATGTCAAAGATGTCAGAGTAGGAGGAGAAAAGAGGCTACTGGGACATAGAGTAGCTGCGACGTGTAGCCTTATGTCTGGCTACTATACGCCCCAGTAGCCACTTAAGAAAATTTACATATTAGGGTATGAAAGTTTTAAAAAGATAGCCGGGATGTGAGGATTAGCTCTAAAAAGGGCTATCCTCCCATCCCATACATCCACCTACCACCCGTTCTACCTTTATAGGTAGATTCGTGGTGGTAGGTTCCCTTTAATGAACGACGTAGATTCCCTATGGGGCGGTCATTAAGGGGTTGATAAACAAACAATATAACCAATACCATTCTTGACCTTGCAGTTCTATAGTACAATAAATATTATGCTTGCTCTGTACCAATACATAGAAATGTAACGTTGTAAAGCGTTGTAAATGAGAGAAGAACTCATTTGGTTTAATAATCATGTCAATGGAGTGTTAAATAGTGCAAGATGCTGGCATGACTTTACAGTTTATTACCCCAAGTGACATAATAAAGCTAGAAAGTTATTCATAATTATCCCATATTGTTTGCTAATCTAAAAGCTGTTATAGGTATGGAAAATGTGCTTTGGGACACTTGACAAAATCAGTATTCTGAACTGCAAATTTAAGCCCAATATATATTTCTTTATTTAATGTGTGGCTTTCCACAAAACAGTAACATTTCATTTTCATTTTTATTACTTGATAGATAAGTCAAACAGAGCTCTGACTGGCAAATTAGCAAACCATGTCTCCAAAACTCAGTGAAAAACAGTGATAAACTGCATAGAGGAAACTAAACTCACATTTTCTGCATTTACAACTAAGCTATACAATGTTAAGCTTCGTGATGTGGCATCTATAACCATGCATAAAAACAGAAATGAAAATTACACAAACAATGAAAACTGTGTTGCGTGCTGGGCAACATCGCTGGGAGAAGGGAGTATAAGTTTTTTTTTGTTGTTTTTTTTTTTTGTTTTTTTTTTTTAAGCCCCCAAGCCATGTATAACTTTTGGACAACCCCTTATACAAGTAATTGTCAAATGATTTATGGAAATGAATAGTTCATGATAATATGGGAAATTATATAATATATCTTATAATGAGAAAATGCAATTATCTCTTCTCTCAGACGTTATACAGTCTGTTAATATGCTAACTACTTATCTATCTATCTCTAGAGAAGAACATTTGAGTGTAAGTAAAAAGAGGCACAGAAAAGGTCATATTAGAAAAAAATATCTGTGTTAACAGAGCTGTATTTACATCTACACTGCTAATTATTGCTGAAACGTGCTATAAAATTTAGTAAACTCTTACTGTTCTCTGATGCAGAGTTACGCTGTATGCCTCCTTTGATGCGCCTACTTTCCCACACCCATCCACCATAGATATACAGTACGAAGAGAAGTCAGGCAGTTCTGAGCAATGAACTGAGCAGTTTAGCAGACAGGAGAAGACTGATAACATAAAAAAGAGGAACTAGCCTCTGTTAATTTATATTTACATTTTCTTATATTCATTTGAAAACAAAATGAAATGTTACACTTTAACACATAATTCAAGAGATTTTACTGGCATTTTACCAGGTTAATATGAATCTCATCTAAAGTTCTGCCTTGTTGAATGTTGTTCTGCCTATGAATTAAAGTATGAAGCAAATTATTGCGTCGAGTCCTGATTTCATCAATCTATGGGATTATATTTAGTAGCATTTAATGACAGAATATAAACTATTACCCATATGGACTGAAAACCCTAAACCGTACACCGCATCACCCAACTCCCCCCCTGTTCCCAACCCATGCCGACTTATGTTGGAACACAAGCACCAGGCAGCATGGGTCGCTTGACTGGGCACAAGAGAGCATCAGATCCCTGGCAGCAAAGGATGCAGCTTTCACCCAATCCAAGCAGGAACCAATCACCCATATCTATTGCTCTACCCAGTAGCAGGTAACCTACATAATGTATGTAATGCATGTCTATCATACTTTAACAGTACCCCTGTATTATAGTATGTGTATATATGTAACCCTATATGTTATTCAGTAACATGTAACTAAGAAACCGACAAGCAAGCAAGAAAAGCATTTGTTAACTGTTGGTTCACCACATGTATGACATAGTAGTGTACTGTCTATCAAATGTATGCAACTCTAAGCTGGGCACTATGTACAAAAGAATTATCATATTGTATTGTATCGTAAATTAGTCCAAATACATGAAAAACACATAAATACATTCTAAGGATAGAGTCACATTTTTAGTATACAGTATACATTTGCATACGATTTTGTACTTTTTTCTTTTTTGTTTGATATTGATAAAGCTTTTTCATTGAAAGAAATTTTGACATGCAACCTATAAGGTATTGGGTGTATACATTGTGCAAACGCTGCCCATAGATTTCCATATTTAAAATGCTTTTCAACCATGCTTCAACAGAATTAGAAAAAAACAATAAAACTCATGAAACAAATTAATAAACATGAGCAAAGGGACATGTTAAATTGTGGGGTGTCCACTAATTAGCATCACATATATCTAAAATATTGGAATCAATCAATGGCCTGCATATAGGGCTACAGCTCTTCACTGTGCTGTTTGGTGAAATGGTGTGTACCAGACTCAGCATAGACCAGAGGAAGCAAATGAAAGAATTGTCTCAGGAGCTTAGAAAAAAAAATGATAGCAAGCATGTTAAAGGTAAAAGTTATAAGACCATGTCCAAGCAGCTTGATGTTCCTGTGACTACAATTGCACATATTATCCAGACATTTAACCCCTAGGCGCACCTGGACATTATAGTACGTCCCCGCGGCTAGATGCTAAGCACACGGGGACGTGATATAATGTCCTGCTTCTGGCACCGGCTCCGATCGCAGGTGTTAACCCCTTACACGCTGCGGTCAAGCATGTAAGGGTGTTCCTGCTATGGATCAGATCCCCCGTGCCGCTCACCGAGGGATAGTGCTCCGGGGATGACCAATCTCCTTGGCAGTCAGACCCCTTCCGGGTCTGACTGTAAACTGTCTGCGCATGCTCTGCATGCTCAGACAGTTTACATTGCTCTACAATGAAAAAGTATCGTAGAGCAGTGTATTGAACTTGAACCAGCGATCAGAGCATCGCTGGTTCAAGTTCAAGTTTTTATAAGTAAAAATATGCAAAAACAGTTAACACTACACATTATAATAAATGAAAAATAAATACATAAAAATATAAGCCCCTAAAATGTCACTTTCCCATAAAAACACTTAATAAAGTATAAAAAACACAAAAACACAAAACCCCCCACATATTTAGTATTCCGCGTCCGTAACAATCTGTATAATAAAACAGAATCATTACTGGACCCACAGGTAAACGCTGGAGAAAAAAAACGCAAAAGACTTTCAGAATTTTTAATTTATATCTTTAAAAAAATGCTCTAAAAAGTGATTTAAAAAATGTTATGCACTCTAAAATAAGCCAACTAAAAAGAACAACTCTTCTCACAAAAAATAAGCCCCTAACCAGATTTGTTAGCCAAAAAATGAAAAAGTTATGCATATGAAAATATGGTGATGCTAAGTGAACAAGATTTTCTCCAAATGTGTTTTTATTCAGTACAATTGAATAAAATACACAAAAAACAGGTATCCCTGCGTCCATACCAATCTGCATAATAAAACAGAATTGTTATTAGATCCGCAAAGTGAACCCCATAAGAAAAAAAAAACGCTCCAAAAAAAGATAATTTTTAATTAATACCCTATAAAAAATGCTCTAAAAAGTGATTTAAAAAATGTTATGCACTCTAAAATAAGACCACTAAAAAGAACAATCCTTCTTGCAAAAAATAAGCCCTTAAACAGTTTTCTGATTTGAAAAATAAAAAAGTAATGCATGTGAAAGATTAACAAAAATTAACAAAATTTTTGCCAAATTACTTTTTATTCAGTAAAAATGGGAAAAAAATAAAAAATCTATATAACTGAAGTATTTTCATAATCATGACGACCCATAGAATAAAAATAATATACTATATTTATGGTATGGTTAACGGCCAAAAAAAAAAACACATAAAAATTTTCCTAAAAATGGATGATTTTCATTTCCTCCACCAACAAAGAGTTAATAAAATCTCACCAATTGGCTATAGATGCCCCAAAATTACGTACCAGAAAAAGGCATCTCATGTGGTAAAAGAAATAATCCCCTATAGGTGCACATTAAAAAAAGAAAAAAATTATAGCTTGTACAATGTGACATAGCAAATCTGATCTGGATGGGGCTTCTTCCCTTCTATGCACGGCTGTGCGCCCATACAGCAGGATACCAGCACATATGGGGTATCAGTGTACTCGGGAGAAATTGGGTATCAAACTTTGTGTAGCCTTTTTTCATTTAATCCATTGTAAATGTTTAATTTTCCACCCAAAATGAGTGTATTGTGAAAAAATATTACAATTTGTAGACTGCACCTCCATTTTGTTTTAACCCCTATAAAACACCTAAAGGGTTAACAAACGTCTTAAAAGTGGTTTTTCATACGTTGAGGGGTGTAGTTTCCATAATGGGGTAATTTATGAGTCTCGCTATTATTTAGGCCTCTCAGTGTCAATTAGAAGTTGAGAAGGTCCATCTAAATACAGGTTTTGGTGATTTTACAAAAAATGTGAAAAATGATACCTAAATTCTGAGCCTCATAACATTCTAGTAAAATATGTGGATCTTAAAAAAACATCCAACATAAAGCAGACATTTGGGAAATGTAAGTAATGAATTTTTTTGGGTGCTATGATAATTTATCTGCATCTAAAGTAGAGAATTTAGAATGTTGAAAATAAAGAATTTTTCCAAATTTTTGCCAAATTTAGTTTTTTTCATAACTAAACACAAAAGATGTCATCCAAATTTTTAAACTAATTTGAAGTACAATGTGTCACGAGAAAACAATCTCAAAATCCCCTGGATATCTCATAGAGTTCCAAAGCTATAACCCCTTATAGTGACACAGGGTGGATTTGAAAAATGGGACCGCGTCCTTAAGGCCAAAAGAGGGGGGTTAAGATCTATGGGACTGTAACAAACCTTCCTGGACGCGGCCGCAGGAGGAACATTGATGACAAATCAAAGAGACAAAATAAAACGACTGATAACAAAAGAACCCAGAAAAACCTCTGAAGAGATTAAAGGTGAAATTCAAGCTTAAGAAACAGTGTCAGATGGCACCATATATTGTTGTTTGAGCCAAAGTGGACATACAATAAAATGCAAGACAATACAACTTTATTGATTCCCTGGGGGAGAATTATTTTGTACATATTTTGGACCTAATGGGAGACCAAGGAGGGGAACATTGCTAAAAACAAATAATAAAAAAGTAAATCTACATGTTAACAAGATTATCAGGGGATTTTAGAGAGAACTGTGCTGCCCAGTGTCAGAAAGCTTGGTCACTGCTCATGAGTCTTGCAATGACCCAAATGACCCAAAACACACAGCTAAAACACCCCAGAATGGTAAAAGGAAAACTTTGTTTCTTTTCTGAGGTGGCCTTCTATGAGCCCTGACCTATACCCAATTGAGCATCTTTGGAAGGAGCTGAAACATGCCATCTGTAAAAGGCACCCTTCAAACCCCAGACAACTAGAAAAGTTTCCATGTGAGGATTGGGACAAAATATTTGTGGAGATGTGCAGAAGTCTCATTGACAGTTACTGAAATCGTTTGATGGCAGTGATAGCCTTAAAGGGTTGTGCAACTAAATATTAAGTCAAATGCTCTATCATTTCTGTCAGGGCCTGTTTTCTGCATGTTATTTATTAATTTTTTATTTTATTGAAGCATGGATAAAAAGCAATGTATGCCTTTCATTTTCATAGAAATTTAATTTATTTTTACATTTGTAAGATTCAAGTTACTTCTGTGACCATTGTGGGTTTTTCATTAAACTAGCGGTGCCAAAAATTTTGTCCACAGATCTGTTGTATTTGTTACCATAAGAATGAAATATATGGGTCATAGGGTCATAGTTGTGTCCAGACTATCGTTCTTTTGGGTAGTCTCATGTAATACTGCGTCTTTGTGGAGGGAATGGTGTTCCTCATCAGGAGGCCTCATATGTTGTTCAGGACACTATTGTTTGTATACATATTGTCACAGCAAATCACTGCAGTATTTTAAAGAATATAATAAATGTTATCTTTTAGAGGTTTCTATTTTTTCAGTGATAATATATTTTGTTTGAGAAACATTTCTATAATATCTCGCTGATGGATTGATGGTCAGTTACTGTGATTTATTCACGTTATTGAAATGTCAGCTTACATGGAGACAAAGTCATGAAGGCTTTAATATTGTACATAATTTTAAAGTATAAGCTAAGGAATGCAAGCTTTGGTACTATTGAATGCCACCTGTATGTCAGTTCCCACTTTCTAATAGCTACAATTTGTGTCCAAATTTGGCTTTCCAAGACAAGCATTAGTGACTCCAATGTCTGTTGTTTCAATGTGTGGAAAAACATATGGGGGTGGAAAAGAGGGAATCACAATCTGAGATTACAGAATGTCAGACACAGGAGACCCATGGAGCACATTTTAATTTTCTCTATTTCACTCCCCACCTTCAAAATACCATAACTTTTAATTTTGCAGCATAACAAATTGTAATTCTTAGCAACAAAATTTTATATGCCATGCCATATTCTGGGAAACTGGAAAGATGCAATTACGCCATTTTCTTGTGGGCCTTGCTTTTTAAAACTTTCATTGTGGACTGCTCTTTTTTATTCTTTTGATCAGTACAAGGTATAGGTTTTATAATGTTTTAATAGATTTTTAAAATTGAAACCTTTCGTATAAAAAAATTCTTAGTTTCCGCAAATTCTGATTCAAATAACTTTTTTATATTTATGTGTACAGAGCTGTGTAAGAAGTCATTTTCTGTGGGACAAGCTGTATTTACAGCTACCATTTGGGGGACTGTATGACCTTTTGATCAGTTTTTACTAAAATTTTTATGTGTAGTAAAATATACAAAAAGTGTGATTAGAGATGACGAGTATACTCGTCTGAGTATACTGCTCGGTCCGAGTATTAGCAACTCTACCGGCTCTTACTACCTTACGTAGTCTCGCGCTCGACATAGAGCAGTAAATTAAAAAAATACATTGTATAAAAGTATTTTAATTGTAAAAAAAAAATATTACCACATGTTTTCCAGATGTTTACTGTAAGACACATTGAAAAACACTTCTTATCTTCACGTTCCCGGTGTTCTGCGTGTCTCCCGCTAAGTTAGGAGATGTTCGGAACATCTGGCATGAAAATAGTGTTCTTTCAATGTGTTCTTACAAGTAAAACATCTGAAACATGTGTAATATTTTTTTTACAATTAAAATACTTTTATTCATTTATTTTTTAATTTATCTCTCGATGTCGAGCCGCGAGATACTCGAACTGATAGTTCGGAGATACGCGCGACAGCTGCAAGTGAAGAATAGAATTAAAACATTAAAAAACAGTGAATACGACCATTAAGTGCAGAACACATTGAAAGAACACTATCTTCAATCCAGATGTTTCCGAACACTCCTAACTAGAGCGGAGCACGCGTGCACACCTGGATGAGAATATGTTATTTCAAATGTGTTCTTCACAAGTAAGAACATCTGCAAACATCTGGAATTTTTTTTTTTTTTTGCACTGTTCTTTTAATGTTCTGTTTTATTAAAAAAATGCTCAGGTCTCCCATTGACTTCAATGGGGCTCGATATTCGAGACGAGCACTTGAGCATCGGGAAAAGTTTGTCTCGAATAACGAGCACTGGAGCATTTTAGTGCTCGCTCATCTCTAGTGGTGATTCCAACATATGGCCATGTTTTTCAGTTCAGGATTTTTACAATTTTATTGGGAAATTTTAAAAATCTTTCAAGTTTGCCACTGTAACTGGGGCACCTACAGTTACTGACGGTCAGCTAGATGCTAGGGCGCAGGTGGATCGTCTATAATGTCCGGCTCTGCACCCGGCTCCGATCGCAGTGTAACCCCTTACACGCTGCGGTCACGCATGTAGGGTGTTCCTGCTATGGATCGATCCCCCGTGCCGCTCACCGATGGATAGTGGCTCGGGGATGACCATCTCCTTGGCAGTCAGACCCCTTCCCGGGTCTGACTGTAACTGTCTGCGCATGCTCTGCCTGCCATACGTTTACATTGCTCTACAATGAAAAAGTATCGTAGAGCAGTGTATTGAACTTGAACCACGCGATCAAAGCATCGCTGGTTCAAGTTCAAGTTTTTATAGTAAAAATATCAAAAACAGTTAACACTCCACATTATAAAATAAATAAAATAAATAGCATAAAAATATCAAGCCCCTAAAATGTCACTTTCCCATAAAACACTATCAGTATGAAAGAACCTAAAACACACACCCCCCCACATATTTAGTATTCGCGTCCGTAACAATCTGTATATAAAACAGAATCATTACTGACCCACAGTAAACGCTGGAGAAAAAAACGCAACTTTCTGAAAAAGATCATTTTAATTTATATCTTTAAAAAATGCTCTAAAATGATTTAAAAATGTTATCACCTCTAAAATAAGCCACCTAAAAAGACAACTCCTTCTCACAAAAAATACCCCTAACCAGTTTGTTAGCCAAAAATAAAAAGTTAGCATATAAAATATGGTGATGCTAAGTGAACAAGATTTTCTTCCAAATGTGTTTTTATTCAGCTACAATTGCATAAATACACAAAAACAGGTTCCCTGCGTCCTACCACTCTGCATAATAACAGAATTGTTATTGATCCGCAAAGTGAACCCATAAAAAAAAAAAAACGCTCCAAAAAGATCTTTTTAATTAATACCCTATAAAAATGCTCTAAAAAGATTAAAAATGTTATGCACTCTAAAAATAAGCCACTAAAAAACCTTCTTCTGCAAAAAATAGCCCTTAAACAGTTTTCTGATTTGAAAAATAAAAAAGTAATGCATGTGAAAGATTAACAAAATTAACAAAATTTTTGCCAAATTACTTTTTATTCAGTAAAAATGGGAAAAAAATAAAAATCTATATACTGAAGTATTTTCATAATCATGGCGACCCATAGAATAAAATAATATACTATATTTATGTGTATGGTTAACGGCCAAAAAAACACATAAAAATTTTCCTAAAAATTGATGATTTTCATTTCTCCACAACAACAGAGTTAATAAAATCTCGCCAATTGCTATAGATGCCCCAAAATTACGTACCAGAAAAAGGCATCTCATGTGGCTAAAAGAAATAGACCTATAGGTGCACATTAAAAAGAAAAATTATAGCTTGTACAATTGACTAGCAATATCGATCTGGATGGGCTCCTTCCCTTCAGTATGCCCGGCCTTGCGCCATACGCAGGATCCACAATATGGGGTATCGTGTACTCGGGAGAATTGGTATCAACTTTGTGTAGCCTTTTTTCATTTAATCCATTGTAATGTTTAATTTTCCACCCAAAAGAGTGTATTGTGAAAAAATATTACAATTTGTAGACTGCACCTCCATTTTGTTTTAACCCCTATAAAACACACTAAGGGTTAACAAACTCTTAAAAGGGTTTTTTCATATGTTGAGGGTTGTAGTTTTCCATAATGGGGTAATTTTTGAGGTCTCGCTATTTTTAGGCCCCTCAGTGTCAATTAGAGTTGGAAGGTCCTCTATACAGGTTTTTGTGATTTTACAAAAAATTTGAAAAATGATACCTAAATTCTGAGCCTCATACCATTCTAGTAAATATGTGGAACTTAAAAAAACCTCCAACATAAAGCAGACATTGTGAATGTAAGTTATGAATTTATTTGGGTGCTATGATAATTTATCTGCATCAAAGTAGAGAATTTAGAATGTTGAAAATAAAGAATTTAAATTTTTTGCCAAATTTAGTTTTTTTCATAACTAAACCACAAGAGTCATCCAATTTTAAACTAATTTGAAAGTACAATGTGTCACAGAAAACACATCTCAAATCCCCTGGATATCTCATGGTTTCCAAGCATTAACCACTTATAGTGACACAGGGGGATTTGAAAAATGGACCCGCGCCTTAAGGCCAAAAGAGGGGGTTAAGATCTATGGGACTGTAACAAACCTTCCTGGACGCGGCCCACAGGAGGAACATTGATGACAAATCAAAGAGACAAAATAAAACGACTGATAACAAAAGAAAACCAGAAAAACCTCTGAAGATTAAAGGTGAAATTCAAGCTCAGAAACAGTGTCAGATGGCACATATTGTTGTTTGTTTTAAGCCAAAGTGGACATACAATAAAATGCAAGACAATACAACTTTATTGATTCCCTGGGGGAGATTTATTTTGTACATATTTGGACCTAATGGGTAGACCAAGAGGGGCATTGCTAGAAACAATAATAAAAAAGTAAATCTACATGTTGACAAGATTATTATGGGGATTTTAGAGAGAACTGTGCTGCCCAGTGTCAGAAAGCTTGGTCACGCTCATGAGTCTGTGCCAAATGACCAAACACACAGCTAAAACACCCCAGATGGTAAAAGGAAACTTTTTTTTCTTTTCTGAGGTGGCCTTCTATGAGCCCTGACCTATACCCATGAGCATCTTTGGAAGGAGCTGAAACATGCCATCTGTAAAAGGCAACTTAAACCCAGACATCTAGAACCAAGTTTCCATGTGAGATTGGGACAAAATATTTGTGGCAGATGTGGCAAAACGTCATCAATTTGACAGTTACTGAACATTTTGATGGGCTAGTGATAGCCTTACAAAGTGTTGTGCAACTAAATCTTAAGTCAATTCTCTATCCTTTCTGTCATTGCCTGTTTTCTGCATGTTTATTTATTTAGTTTTTATTTTATTTGAGCATGGATAAAAAGCAATGTATGCCTTTCATTTTCATAGAAATTATATTTATTTACTTATTGTCAGATTCAAGTTACTTCTTGACCATTGTGGTGTTTTTCATTAAACTAGCGGTGCCAAAAATGTTGTCCACAGATCTGTTTAATTTGTTACCATATGAATGAAATATATGGTCATAGGGTCATAGTTGTGTCCAGACTACGTTTCTTTTGGGTAGTCTCATGTAATACTGCGTCTTTGTGGAGGAAGGTTGTTCCTCATCAGCAGAGACCTCATATGGTTGTTCGGACACTATTGTTTGTATACATATTGTCACAGCAAATCACTGCAGTATTTTAAAAGAATAATAATGTTATCTTTTTAGAGGGTTCTATTTTTTCAGTGATAATTATTTTGTTTGAGAAACATTTCTATAATATCTCGCTGATGATGATGGTAGTTTACTGTGATGTTATCACGTTATTGAAATGTCAGCTTACATGGAGACAAAGTGCATGAATGCCTTTATATATTGTACATAATTTTTAAAGTATAAGCTAAGGAATCAGCTTTGGTACTCATTGATGTCACCTGTATGTCGTTCCCCTTTCTGATAGCTACAATTTGTGTCCAAATTTGGCTTTCCAAGACAAGCATGATGACTTCCAATGTCTGTTGTTTCAATGGTGGAAAAACATATTGGGGGGTGGAAAGCAGGGAATCACAATCTGAGATTACAGAATGTCAGACACAGGAAGACCCAGCGCACCATTTTATTTTCTCTAGTTTCACTCCACCCACCTTCAAAATATCCATAACTTTTAATTTTGCAGCATAACAAGTATGTCCTTAGCAACAAATTTTTATGCCATGCCTGTTCTGGAACTGGAAATGCAATCGACGGACACGCCATTTTCTTGTGGGCCTTGTCTTTTTAAAACTTTCATTGTGGCTGCTCTTTTTTATTCTTTTGATCATACAAGGTATAGGTTTATAAATGTTTTTATAAAAGATTTTTTAAAATTGAAACCTTTCGTATAAAAAAATTCTTGTTTCCCTCACAATTCTGATTCAAATAACTTTTTTATATTTATGTGTACAGAGCTGTGAAGAAGTCATTTTCTGTGGGACAGCTGTCATTTACATCTACCAGTTTGGGGGACTTGTATGACCTTTGATCATTTTTTACAAAATTTTTTGTGTAGTAAAATATACAAAAAGTGGTGATTAGAGATGACGAGTATACTCGTCTGAGTATACTGCCGGTCCGAGTAATTAGCATACTCTACCGGCTCGTTACTACGCTACGTATCTCGCGCGCTCGACATAGAGCAGTAAATTAAAAAAATAAATTGGAATAAAAGTATTTTTAATTGTAAAAAAAAAATATTAACACACATGTTTTCCAGATGTTTCACTGTAAGACACATTGAAAAACACTATTCTTATTCTTCCTTCCCGTGTTCTTGCGTGTCTCCCGCTAAGTTAGGAGATGTTCGGAACTCTGGCATGAAATAGTGTTCTTTCAATGTGTTCTTACAAGTAAAACATCTGAAACATGTGTAATATTTTTTTTACATTAAAATACTTTTATTCATTTATTTTTTAATTTATCTCTCGATGTCGAGCCGCGAGATACTCGAACTGATAGTTCGGAGATACGCGCGACAGCTGCAAGTGAAGAATAGAATTAAAACATTAAAAAAAACAGTGAATACGACCATTAAGTGCAGAACACATTGAAAGAACACTAGTCTTCAATCCAGATGTTCCGAACCTCCTAACTAAGCGGACAACCGTCACACCTGGATGAGAATATGTTATTTCAATGTGTTCTTACAAGAAGAACATCTGCAAACATCTGGAATTTTTTTTTTTTTTGGCACTGTTCTTTTAATGTTCTGTTTTTATTAAAAAATGCTCAGTCTCCCATTGACTTCAATGGGGCTCGATATTCGAGACGACACTTGAGCATCGGGAAAGTTTGTCTCGAATAACGACACGGAGCATTTTAGTGCTCGCTCATCTTAGGGTGATTCCACCATATGGCCATGTTTTTTCAGTTCAGGATTTTACATTTATTGGGAAATTTTAAAACTTTCAGT
>CM033643.1:102156535-102172072 GCA_019512145.1 Engystomops pustulosus | reverse complement strand
TTTTTTTTTTTTTTTGCACTGTTCTTTTAATGTTCTGTTTTATTAAAAAAATGCTCGGGTCTCCCATTGACTTCAATGGGGCTCGATATTCGAGACGAGCACTTGAGCATCGGGAAAAGTTTGTCTCGAATAACGAGCACCCGAGCATTTTAGTGCTCGCTCATCTCTAGTGGTGATTCCAACATATGGCCATGTTTTTCAGTTCAGGATTTTTACAATTTTATTGGGAAATATTAAAAATCGTTCAAGTTTGCCACTGTAACTGGGGCACCTACAGTTACTGACGGTCATGACCCCCTGTGGAGGCATATGTTTGATTAGGGCTGTACTGATTCTGATCGGATCGGGCAGCTCTGTTTAACTGTTTCTTTCAGACGTGGCAATTACGTGACAGCCTCTATTCCCAGTATATAGCTATTTCAGAGCTATGCACTGAGGAAAGGAGAAGGCAAAAGTGCTAATAAACTGCTTCTATCCTCTCCCTAGGGTCTCTGGTAGCTAGAGACCCATTCCTGCTCCTGCTGCAGGAGAAAAGATGTCACTGCATACTCGAGCCCCACACCAGCTGCTGTCTGTGTGTCAGCAAGTCTGTAGGTATGGGGCAGGAACGCCAAGCGTCAGCCTGATCCGCTGGCATCTGGGCCCCCTACACTCCCCACTGCATGCCCACGTGGCGTGGAGGTGGATTAGTGGCAAGCGTAAACACAATTTCTTGCAGTGAGCAAGAAATTGCGTTTTTTTCAGTGCTTCTATGCTAGAAAATTGGAGTAGAAGCACTCATAAATCTCCCCCATGTATTTACATGTTCTATCTGTTATTTATTCTTTATGTTATTTATTTTTCTCTGTAAAATACAATGGGAAAACCATTCAATGAAATAAATATGGTCAAACTCTGATAAATGTTCCACTGAGCCCCAGTACTCTGTAAGCAACGGTGAGATTTTCTTTTTTTATTAACTTGAAAGGTATTAATTTACACAAAGGTCATATATTGAAGCTGGTACATTCCCAAGGAGAGTATTTCTATGATAGACATACATGCTTTAGCTAGGCTCGAATAACAAATATGACAATGTGTTAATATTCCCTGTCCTTCCTGCAGCTTTTAATGTGACAAATTTGGTGACAGTTTATGGCATTAGGTGCATATATCTATATCTATATATATATATATATATACACACACACACATAATTATATATATATATATATATATATATATATGGTGAACATTTGTGTATTTTTGCCAGGGAATTGAAGTACCACAAAATTAAGTATATTATTTCTATTCTATGATGTCTCCAGGGATATTATTGATAGAGTGACATCACAAATTACATTTTTCATTGACATTAAATTCTTTGTGATATGTTTTGTAGAGTCGGGTAAGATCAAGCATGGCTTGTGAACAGACAATTTAAAACACAAGCAGTAAATCATGAGTGGCTTCGAGAGGAGAAATCTTTCTCAACAGTTGTTTTAGACTTTATTTTTCTTCCAAGTTTTTGTCTTCGCTTTGCTAAGCTCATTTTTATGGAATTGTTGACATGTGTTTTGCTTTATTCTGACATTTGGATTACAGGTGGATGATTGTGTTTGTGATAAGCTGCTGCTATCTTTGAAATATGTATCTAAAACACTATCTCTCACATGCAGCAACCACTAAAGATGAGACTACTGATATTCGAACATGACATGACTCTGTATGTTCTAGGCACATGCTGTACAGTTTATCCAGATGCATAGAATAGTAACTTGGGATCCACAGTCCAGTATAGGGCACTTATATATAAAATATAGAAGCTTTGTAAAAGGAATTAAACAAAAAGAGGCTGTACTTGGGGAAAAGCATATTATAGTAATTCTTCCATTTTGTGACCTTACCATTTATAGCCAAAATTCTGACTGTAATATTACTTTTTACAATAGCTACTTTTCAAACATAGAGTTTCTAAATGTAAGTTTTTTATGCAGTTTGAGAAGGCAAACCCAGGAGTGGACAGTAGAAGAATACAATGGGGCACATTTACTTACCCATCCCTGGCACGATCCCCGATGTGCATTATCCAACCAGAATGCACCGTGCCGCGATTCACTGATATTGTGCGCCCGATATCCAGCATCTGTCGCTTCCCTACTCACCATCTAGTTCACCATCTTCTTCCCGGTGCATGTAAGTGCATTGGTTGCGACATAATTTTAATCTTAAATCCCGTGTTCAGTCCGAATCAGTCAGATCGCCCCATGGTCCGCCGCCCGATTTTTTATCACATGAAAGCTGGCACCGATGCGCCAAAATCTGATTGCACGCAACACAATCCCCATCTAAATACCTGTCCCAGCGGCACAAATCGTCTGGAAGTCCGACGGAAATGCGATCCGCGGACCCTAAGTAAATAAGCCCCAATATGTACTTTGTTTCTCATTGTGATCAATAGTATTAACTCAAAATATAAGCGATAGGCAGTATTGTGGGTGATAATATAAAAATTTGCCATACACTTTAATAAATAAAAATGTTTATTTGTTCTGTAATATTCCTCTTTTTTATTGCATATATTGCTATCTATGAATGTGCTTCCCTAGTTTTAATATCTTATAGTTACGTGATTGACTTATTAATACCTTACAGATCATAATTACCAACTTTAGAATTTAAGTGCTTTTCCACATCAGCTGCCTGTTTACAGACTAGAAACACTGCTCACTACAGGGTAAGAGAGGAGAAAAAAATAAGACATAAAAAAATTTTCTTTATATAAAGTTTAGAACAAGTTTATTATTTTTACATTCACTATTAATGTCTGAAATAAAAACGAGTTTCAAAGCTATACTTTAACCTTTTCCTGCTAAGGGCATATCTAATTCATCCTGAAAGCCAAAATCATATCTAGTGGCCAAGAACATATTTACTACGTCATATTACTGCATATTAAAGTTTTAATTTTAAAGAATATCCTCTGTATCTTTAGCCATATATATCTCTGGTTCTGTAGGACCCAGAATCTAATACAGCAGAACTGTGGCTGTAGGTGTCACCAATCAGAAGCCATGGCGATTTGAAGTGTTTACCCTTTCATTATTCTATATCTGTTCTCTCTCTTTGGCTTCTTGCACACATTGACATGTGCTTACCCGGGCCGTAACCAGGAGGCAGCACATGGGTAGTTGGAGAACGGAGGGAAATGACTGCTCCTTACCACTCCCCTCTCCATAGAAAGGCAGACAACTCACATCATATAGGTGACATAGACCTCTGTGCAGTCAGGTTATGGCCCCCATTACGGCCACATGCATGAGGCCTTTCTTGCTGTTTGTCAGATATTGAGAAATCATTTATTCTTCAGTATAATGATAATCTTTATTTAGTGCCATCAAATTCTGTAGCGTTTCACAATATTTAGTATCGGAATGAGATGATACGTATTTGCTCATCTAATAACTATTTTGTTCCTACCCAGGACCATGTTCATACATATACTTTTTAATGTGTGTTATCCTTGTGTTTTGTAGGTTGTGTCCATTTTTAAATTTATAGATGAAAAATAACTGCATAAAATTTATGTAAAAGTTATCTTAGCTTTTCACATGGACCTCTGTGGTATGTATGAATTCTGTACTCCAGTTGCACTAATACCAGAATTTTGAATTTAATACAAATACTTAGTGTAGTATCGCAATACTAGATACCTAGACAATGAATAGACATGAAAAAAGAAGCTTTTCAGGAAACTGCACATAGTAGTGGAATGGCTGTGGGATTTAGGCCTCTTTCACACGAGCGTATGAAAACGGCCACATGAACCATACCATTTTCATATGGGTAGCATACGGCCACATTTATTTCAATGGGCAATATGCTTGTCTCATTTTCTCCAGTAATTCTGTTCCGTACGCCTCATAGGAGTCTTTGGGAACATTTAAAATATGTCTGGCATACCTGCTGCATACGGTGGTGCACCATATGCTGCCGTAAATATGTGTAGTATCCAAGGAGACCAGTCAGCCATCATTTGCCAGCCCACCATATTTTATACAGATATGGTACAGATACAGTGCACAAAGAGATGAAAAATGACACATATATAAAAATTCATATGGTACAGAAATACAGGAGAAATTATACGTTCGTGTGAAAGGGGCCTTACCCTAGCTGTAATCCTGCAGCCAGCTGTATTCTGATGTATAAATGCAGCAAATTTTACATAGCAAAAGTTGATTTCCACACCAGCATCCACAGGAAGAAGTGAGATGCCACGTATTTGTTATGGATGATTTTTTTTTCCTGAAATGTGTTTATGAGATGGAGAAAATGGGGTTGCTCACTTTCATTGGGCTATTCACCTTTTTCGGGGATTACACGTCTTGCACAGGAATTTAAGTTTGGTGTGCACTGGGATTGTGTCGCATGCAATCCTTTTTGGGCGCAGCTACGCTGGCTTCCATTAGTTACAATTTAGGGGGTTGCTGTCAGACAATCCGATTCGGACTAAGCACCACTAAAAAGATGGTGAACTATGTTGGACCGGAGCAGGGGAGCGACACATTCATGAAATTGGGCGCACAGTCTTAGTGAGTCGTGGCACAGTGCATTATAGATGGACAGTACCATTGAACTCCAGTGGCCAGGTATGTAAATGTGCTCTAATGGGTCATGCTCCTCCCTTCAGGACTTGCACCATGCATTATTCAATGAATTAACTTTGACTGGAATGTACCTTTTTTGGATCGGAGTATGTCACTGCAGTTTTCTACTGCTTCTGCACTAGACACGGGAGCAGGACCGTGTCTCTGGGTGTCAGAGACACCTGGAGACCATAGGGGAAGGCATATGTGGTTTATTACCTCTTCTCCACTCCTCACAGCGTTGTACTAAGGTAGCGTGATGCAGAGAGGAGCAGAGCGGTGCCGCCAGCTCTATGACTCGGTGGTCATGTGATCACTTTATCTAAAAGGGTTAATCACAGCTGCTGGGTCTGATCAGACCCAGTAAAGCTCTGATCACCATCAGCCCTCACAGGGGGCGTTTCGCCCTGTAACTGGGGCTCTTATAGACTCTCCAGTTACAGGTAAAAAAAAAATGTAAAAAAGAAAAAAATGTAAAAAAAAAAAAAAAACTGTGAAAATATCCCTCTGGGGTCTTTTATGACATTTAAAGTAAAAATACACAAACAATAAAAAATATTAATGAATATTCAGAAAAATATGTTTACATTTAATATAATTTTTTTTAAATCCCATAGTCACCCCGTTTGCCCGAGACTATACATATTATAATAATATTTTAATGTTTATTTTGAGTTAATTTGAAAACGTGAAAAAAAATACTATGAATGACAAAAAAAGCTTTTTTCCCCCCAAATAACACTAAAAATGAAAAAAAATCTTTGAACTTTAAGTATTTTTTAATTAGCCCTATGTGTCATTTAAAAAAATCTACAGCAAAAAATATCCTGGTCATCTACCTTCAGGATGAAGGATTGTATGCAAATGAACCCGAGGGGCTCTAGGCTCATTTGCATATTTGCATACAGTCTTTTATCCTGGTTGTAGATGTCCTTTAAAGCCTTTTCAGGCCCTTCATTAAGGGGGTTAAGAAAGATGTCAACCTATAATGAACATAAAAAAGAGAAACTAATACAATCAGAAAGTTAAACCGCATATAAAAACAAAAATGTCACTATGTGATGGCAAGATGTCTGAGGTATGGTTACAAATGCACTCAGAAATTAAAGAAGAAAGAAATCAAAGAATAGAAAAAATACCTAAAGGTAGAAATTGGAGAAAAAGGGTAGGAGTTGGATAGGACTCCTGGGATGACACAGACTTGTTACGAGCACAATCACACGTGATCCAGGCCAGAGGCCCCCAGAAGGGTACATGAGGCTGGCTTACCCTGGAACTATACCATCGGGGTTCTGACAGACACAAAAGGATCATGAGTGAGATGAAGAGATCCAAATGAATCCAAAAAATTTAAAGATTTTGTTATCTGGTTTTAATAAAAATAGAATTTATGGCAATAATAAACAAACTGGGGGTTAATCTTTATAGTCCACTATTCCGGCAATAATACAAAGCCAACACTATCAATGTTTGAATATACAGAACATTAAGATGAAGATAAATAGTAATTAGTCTTTTCTTAAAGGTCTCAAAACGATTAGCTTCATTATACAGGTTTTTTTTTGTCTTAAAACACTCCAAATATATATTTTCACTTTTATAAACTGCAATGGATAGGCGCCTTTTTATTTAGCTCACTTAAAATGTTTCATGCTTTGTCCGGTTGCTACAGTTCTGGGTTCCCTGTTATAAAGAGTGTAACACTTGTCTAGAGAAATGTGTTTCTAATTAGAAAACTGTCTGCTAACAGTATCATTTACTTGTACATTTGGTATCTGGTGCTGTTTGCACAGGTCTCTCACATCTGAAAACAATGTGCAACACAATCTGTTGTGAGTTTACAGAACTCAACTGCAGGAATATTTTACTAACAAGATGCTGAAGCTGAAACCATTTCTACTCTACTAGGATTTATAAAACAGCGCTGCTTGTCAGCTTTAATATTTGTTTTACAGTGAAACTTGTCTTGAATGCCTTTTAAAGCATCTGAACAGGTAAACACTGGTTCTGTAACTAGCTGAAATCACTGCCTAAATATGGCCAAGGGACTATTAAATATAAGCCATTGTTGCCATTGCACATACAGCAGAATTATTGCCAGTGCTGTGTCTTTGTGTTTATCGGTATGCAAGATATTTCACTTTACTAGAAAAATAGGTTTATTTAAGTTAAAGGCAGTTCATGGTGTGACAAGTTTCCCTTTACTCATCATTTCCTGAGCAGGTGACCCTGCTGCTGAATACAGAGCGTTTTTCATGATCAACTCTAATAGTAAAAGTTATTGTTACAATATGGAAAATTGAGTATAACCTATAACTGGTTTTACTCATTATAATGATCTACATTTTTAAGCAATGCTGTTCGCTCCACAGTTATCCAGACTAAGGCCTCTTGCACACGAACATGTGCTTTTTCACAGGCCACAACAAGGGGTTCAAGGTCCCTTGTTTGCAGCCTGTGAGTAAAAATTTCTCGTCGTCTGATTGTCAAACTTTCATAACACTCCAGTAATTTTGATGGAATAAAACTGTTATGGTTCCATTTCCATTTTTTTTTAAACAGTAGACTAAAGCCTCTGAATTCAGCTACTGAGTCCACGCAATCACAGCAAGAGCCTGACACTTACATAGTGCTGGGTTTCTGCTAACGCAACAGCAGCATCTAAAGGGAACCCATAACCAAAACTGCCAACCACTAATTGGAACAATCAGAATGATAGCATTTTATTTATGCCATAATGTTTACATAATAATGTCAGAATTGATGTCTTTCTTTTCCTCACCCCAGACCTCAAAATTACAATGTCATGAATTAATGACAGGATGAATTAATGATAATACTGAGAATTGTGTAGCACTACTGATTGATTTTAACTATTAAATAAACTCTACCATTAAAATTCATCATGATAAACCAGGGACACATAGATCCAATAACTGTGACTGTGGTTATTTTCTTACATTTGTTATCCATGGCTTTGTTCCTTCTAAAATAAACATATAATTATGCTAATTAGTCTGAGGGGCTCTGAAAGCAAGAGTTATGTCTTTTCACTCGCTGTAGCAATGATCAAAGCAGGTCTCTCTGCCCCTGCACTTCCTGCTACTGATAGATTACACAGGCAGAAGGAGGAGGGGGAGAGGGAGACATGGCCTGCTCATTCTAACAGCCTCTGACACGGCAGCATTGAGGAGCTCTGGAAACACCCACCAGAGCCTCTAAGGCTCATTGGCATAATTTTAAAGGTTTAGTAGGATCCACTTCATGAAGCTAAAGGGTAAACAGCGTACAATGTTTCATTACATCTTGCCCAACTTGTTGTTCTCTAATATGGAGCTTAACAGCAAAATACTCAACAGGTAAACATGAATGGCCCAATGAATTTCCTGGTTCAATCTTTATGTAACAAGTGCTCCTCATCATGCTGTTCACATTTTGACACCATGGTACACCATGGTTTGACAGTACCTCACTATTGCTTCAAGCAGGATGTTCTCAGATGGAAGTGGTCACTGCCCTGCCAGCAGGGGTCCAACACCTTTATAAGTTAGATAGCAGTATTGTAGTACTGCTCTGCTTCAAGGTGCTGTAATAGTAACCAGCATCCTAGAAGCAACAACTCTACCACCAAACCCCAAAAAAGTAATCTCAGAAATTACAAATACTACAGTACAACCCTAAATACAACCCCACAAACCAAATAGGGCATTCAGACAATACCTAATACAGGCCCCAGATGAAGCAATAACTATTAATACAGACCACAAACTAGACAATAAATACAGATCACAAAAAGGACAATTAATAATAGAGATCCCAGGGCAGAAAATAATAATGATCGTATACTTCTAATTATAAATTGGAAGCATACTGTTTTGTATAAGCACAGGCATTTATAATCTTTTCCCTCCAGGTATTTATTTTACCCTATATATATTTGTTGCTATAATATTATACGCCATATTTACCTCCTCTTGAGCGTCCAGGCTTGGAAGAATGCACCTTGAGCTTCTCCATCACTACTGAGTAGAGCATAATACTGGCCTGTGAGCCACATTCTGAAGGTGTTTAAGTGACAATTGCACCAAGTCCCCAATTAACAGGATTTGAGGGGTAGAATAATATGTGTCCCTCATGTACCCCATAATAACGCAGATTTGATGAGGTAATGTGACTCGTCTGAATTAAGGTAAGATCTGCCTCATACATTGACTGATTGAAGACAGGTGGTAGCACTAGTTTAGATGCCGTAAGGTATCATCCACATGAATTGATGTAAATAAATGATTTTGATCATAATGCTCCCAAGAGAGGTAGAACTTTAGTTTTAAGAAAGCCTTATAGGACATATGGCCTGGTGTAGGTAATCCTAGGTCAAATAGTGATGCTAGAATTAGCACTAACTGAATGTAAATATTACAATTTGTAATAACGTTACAAAGTAAAAGTTACATTTTAATTGTGGTGCCACCTGGTCCAATTCCTATGTTGCATATTCACCCAATACAGGCAGTCCCCGGGTTACATACAAGATAGGGTCTGTAGGTTTGTTCTTAAGTTGAGTTTGTATGTAAGTCGGAACTGTATATTTTATCATTGTAATCCCAGTCAGAACTTTTTTGGTCTCTGTGACAATTGGATTTTAAAAATGTTGGGCTGTCATTAGAATCAATATTAACACTAAGTCTTCATTACAGACACCTGTGATAACTGTTACAGCTGATTATTGTAGCCTAGGACTAAAGTACAATAAATTACCAATATCCAGTGGGCCGTTTGTAACTATGGGTCATATGTAAGTCGAGTGTTCTTAAGTAGGGGACCGCCTGTATACGATTTTAGAGTTAGTGAATCTGACACACAATAAATTGTTTTTTTAATGATAATAATGGAGATCCCCCAGAGCAGTGATGGCAAACCTTTTAGACACCGAGTGCCCAGACTACAACCAAAACCCACATATTTTTAGCAACGTGCCAATGTAACAATTTAGGCAGTGAAGTAAAAAGTAGAAGTATGGAGTACGTCTCCAGGACTTCTCCCGAGTTGCACCAATTCTCTGGAATGCCCTTCCCCAGACTCTGAGACTAATACCCACCCTCCAAAGCTTCAAACGTGCTCTTAAAACCCATCTCTTTAGGCAAGCCTATCACACTCGCTAACTGTATGAAATGTCAACTCTCCCTTTACTAATCCATCCTATGTACTATCCTATCTGTTATCTGGCAAACAGCTGATATATACCAAGCTCCAGGCTTCTCTGCAGTCTTTTTCACTTAGGACCCTGTAAATAAGATGGCGGCTGATGGCTGGTTCAAGCAGCAACATCGTTGTTTAGTAAATTATTTATTAAATTATTTTATATTGTTCCCTTATAAAGAATGGCTGGACCATTATACAACCCCTTGTGTCACCCCCTCATCCTCATAGTCTGTAAGCTCTTGTGAGCAGGGCCCTCACTCCTATTGTTCTATATGACTGTTTGTTCTTTGTAATGTAATATAGCTGTATATGTCCCCTATGATTTGTAAAGCGCTACGTAATTTGATGGCGCTATATAAATAAAGATTATTATTATTATTATTATTCTTATTCTCACTTCCAGGGTCCTGGGCTGCCTGGAAGTACAAGAGGCCTTGAGTCCTGTTTGGCAAACTCTGTGCTGGGGTGAAGGCGCAGGTGCCAACATAGAGGGCTCTGAGTGCCAGCTCTGGCACCCGTGCCATAGTTTCGCCACCACTGCCCCAGAGCATAAAATAATGATGGAGAGCCCCCAAAGCAGATAATTAAAATGGAGTCTCCAGAGCCCACACATAATATAATCCCCTTGGCAGACAATAATAATGTTGGAGATCCCCAGAGGAGACAAATTTTTAAAAACTTACTTCTCATGGCTCCTCTAATACTCCCTGTGCCATACTGGACTTTCTTTTTTGTGTCTGGAACCTGACCCTGGTTATATGTGGTGGCCTCAGAACACAGAGCAAAAAGGTGCATGAAGCAGGAAAGGGCCGGCAAGCGGTGAGTTCAGTTAAGCAAACACATACGGCACGCGGATATGTTACTGATGTGGACACTGCATTACTCACATATGTCAATGCAATCACACACATGTATACACTCTTACATACACACACATATATATATATATATATATATATATATTTATACACTTATACATACAGTATATAAACATAAAGTACACACATAGTATATATAATTAAGTACTGTATATACATACCATAAACAGCAGACAGACACCAAACATTCACATACAGCATAAACAGACCATATGCACACAATGGGGCACATTTAACAGGGCCTCTGCACAACATCAGTGGTGTAGAAGTCCTGAAATAATCGCAAATGCTAGCTCATTGCTAGGACCTGCGATTATTTAGCCCTCTCCGCCACCTTCACGCCAGCGGGGTGTGAAGGGGGGCGCGGCCGGACAAGTGTCAATGTCCCCGCGCCTTTTCACTTTTCACATGTGATAAGTTACCAGCTGCATTTATTTCTGCCTGGCGTAGAATAAATGCTGCACAGCACCATGCAACGCCCATGATAAATATCCCCCAAAGAGCCTTTACACAGATACATTCAATACCATATACAACACACATACAGTATATACACATCACATACGTATAGAGCATATACAAATCCCATATACATGTGCATACATTTATACACTCGCACACACATATGTATATAGTCACTCTGGGGTGTCAGAGGCCACAGATCTTACTTAATGCAACCAAGTAGCTGCAGACCACATAGGAGAAGAAGTTGGCAGGAAGTAGAGATGAGATATTCCTAGTCCTACCGTGCTGTTTCCTCCTTCCTCATCATTTCTTATCTTGAACTCCTGGCTCAACTGTGTACTGTGGTAGGTGTGCACTGTTATATACACATTATCCTGTATAGTGTGCAGCATAATATAAATGTCAACTCTCCCTTTACTAATCCATCCTATGTACTATCCTATCTGTTATCTGGCAAACAGCTGATATATACCAAGCTCCAGGCTTCTCTGCAGTCTTTTTCACCTAGGACCCTGTAAATAAGATGGCGGCTGATGGCTGGTTCAAGCAGCAACATCGTTGTTTAGTAAATTATTTATTAAATTATTTTATATTGTTCCCTTATAAAGAATGGCTGGACCATTATACAACCCCTTGTGTCACCCCCTCATCCTCATAGTCTGTAAGCTCTTGTGAGCAGGGCCCTCACTCCTATTGTTCTATATGACTGTTTGTTCTTTGTAATGTAATATAGTTGTATATGTCCCCTATGATTTGTAAAGCGCTACGTAATTTGATGGCGCTATATAAATAAAGATTATTATTATTATTATTATCATTGGGCTTCCTTCCAGGGTCCTGGGCTGCCTGGAAGTACAAGAGGCCTTGAGTCCTGTTTGGCAAACTCTGTGCTGGGGTGAAGGCGCAGGTGCCAACATAGAGGGCTCTGAGTGCCAGCTCTGGCACCCGTGCCATAGTTTCGCCACCACTGCCCCAGAGCATAAAATAATGATGGAGAGCCCCCAAAGCAGATAATTAAAATGGAGTCTCCAGAGCCCACACATAATATAATCCCCTTGGCAGACAATAATAATGTTGGAGATCCCCAGAGGAGACAAATTTTTAAAAACTTACTTCTCATGGCTCCTTCTAATACTCCCTGTGCCATACTGGACTTTCTTTTTTGTGTCTGGAACCTGACCCTGGTTATATGTGGTGGCCTCAGAACACAGAGCAAAAAGGTGCATGAAGCAGGAAAGGGCCGGCAAGCGGTGAGTTCAGTTAAGCAAACACATACGGCACGCGGATATGTTACTGATGTGGACACTGCATTACTCACATATGTCAATGCAATCACACACATGTATACACTCTTACATACACACACATATATATATATATATATATATATATATTTATACACTTATACATACAGTATATAAACATAAAGTACACACATAGTATATATAATTAAGTACTGTATATACATACCATAAACAGCAGACAGACACCAAACATTCACATACAGCATAAACAGACCATATGCACACAATGGGGCACATTTAACAGGGCCTCTGCACAACATCAGTGGTGTAGAAGTCCTGAAATAATCGCAAATGCTAGCTCATTGCTAGGACCTGCGATTATTTAGCCCTCTCCGCCACCTTCACGCCAGTGGGGTGTGAAGGGGGGCGCGGCCGGACAAGTGTCAATGTCCCCGCGGCTTTTCACTTTTCACATGTGATAAGTTACCAGCTGCATTTATTTCTGCCTGGCGTAGAATAAATGCTGCACAGCACCATGCAACGCCCATGATAAATATCCCCCATAGAGCCTTTACACAGATACATTCAATACCATATACAACACACATACAGTATATACACATCACATACGTATAGAGCATATACAAATCCCATATACATGTGCATACATTTATACACTCGCACACACATATGTATATAGTCACTCTGGGGTGTCAGAGGCCACAGATCTTACTTAATGCAACCAAGTAGCTGCAGACCACATAGGAGAAGAAGTTGGCAGGAAGTAGAGATGAGATATTCCTAGTCCTACCGTGCTGTTTCCTCCTTCCTCATCATTTCTTATCTTGAACTCCTGGCTCAACTGTGTACTGTGGTAGGTGTGCACTGTTATATACACATTATCCTGTATAGTGTGCAGCATAATATCTATATAATGGTATGCCTTCTCCAGTCTTTAGTGTGGCAGGTCGGGTGCTGGGGGCCCACTGACACTGCTACCATTGGGACCACAGTGCTCTTCACTGAGAAAAGCTGGTTAATGATGAGCAGAAAATATGGTGGACAGCGGTTTTGGAGAGGTCACATAGTGAGCTAAGCATCAGCTACTGTTGTTAATAGACAAGTAGACAACTACTTGTTGGTAGTTGTATTACAGCGTGGACTGGTATGTCTGGTCAATACAGAACCGCCACACAATTTGGATGACAGTGCACTCCCATTGAGGTTGCCGCTGTTGTTGGCTTTTGTTTCAATAAATTGTTTGAAGTGAGGAAATCGCCATTTCATGCTTCCACTGAGATGGCCTGCTTTAATGCCTTAATATCACTGCAACGTGAACTATTAACATTTACCATAAATTGCAACCGAAACCAAATATCCTTAAAGGGGTAGTCCACTTTAAGCACATTCCAATTGATATCGGCTTTGCAAGGAAAAGTTATGCAAGTTTCCAATTTACTTTCTGTATCAATTCGTAATTGTATTACTTTATAATAATTCAGTCGTTTTTAAGTAAGGTATATGTCTATGTTTGAGTGAATATCTCTGTCTATATTGGAGTGAATGTCTATACTTTAAAGTAATTCAGATTTTTTTCCTGTACATATAAGTGTCATTTTCCTTAGTTATACAGTAGTCAAAGGTTCCAAGATTTCTGCCTATACCTTTCCTCAACTATATTGAATATGTAGGTGATTATGTAACTTAGACCGTTGTATGCAGCGAAGAATTGGTGGAATGCATCAAGCAGTGGAAAGAACAGACTACGTATAATAGGAACCTTTGTAACACTCCTGTGTTTGAATACTAGGACAGATTTGTGATCCAATCTGACACTATTACTTTGCACAGATCCATATAGTGCACAGTATTACAGACTGTGCATGATGCCCTACTTTAAAATGGAAAATAGAAAACTACTAATCATTTACATTTATGTCTTTTGTTAAAAAGGCTATTTTACTTTTGCTGCTGAAGCAAATCTATAAATATGTCAAATGTGTTTTCCAATATTACAATAAAAACAAAAACATACGTACATTGTATTTTATAATTTGACAATATATATTATTTTTTGTGCAATACAGACAGCTGTATGTTCAAATTCATTTTAGAAATTACAATAATCCTGCTTTACAAGCTTTGAAATATAACCAGAAACGTGATATTTTCTGAGAGGTTTTGTAGAATAATAATATGGCAAAGCCCTGTTTATTATTTTTTGCAGTGCTAGAATGTAGAGGAAGCAGATCTTTCTAAGTCAATGAGTCAATATGTGGGAAAGTTGCTTATAGCTTGCCTTTTTTTACCTACTTTTTAAGTCAGTATCTCCCAAGAGAAATGACATATATTGCCACCCACCTTAGTTCTTCCTTCCTCTGCCCTTACAGAACCTCTTTGTTATTTTATCTAATCGGATTCAGAGGCCTTACTTCAGTTGGCTAGCTGACAGTGTTCAAAGAGTTTAAATTTCTTATTTCCCAGGCTTCAGAGAGACTAAAAATAACCGAGAAAAAAAATGTTAATGTAAAGCAAAAATGTCTGTTTCTAATAAAATAAAAAAAGTCCCAATACCATACAGACAGAATAAGGTAATTAAATGAATAGGATATTGTTCATTATATATTGTTTGAAGCCTGCTCTCTATTTATTTTGGACAGACTATTCTTATATGAGGTTCTTACAATTGTATCACTATTATCTATCACTATAATATACACATCTAAGCAACTATAATATGGGATAGTTTTTTTATCTTCGCTGCGTTATCTCTTACTGCTTTTATACAGTAATATATGTATGCACAAGCAGCTTGCTATGGACAAAGCAGTTATATTGAGAATGTTGTACAATAGCTACTAATGATCCCTAATACACTGGATTAAATTACACACCAAATAAGATCTGATACCAATATTGCATTACATTGTGAATATATTGCTTTTCTATTGTAGTTAGGAAGGTGGTACTTTTTTGAAAGATTGTGTGTTGTGTCTTTGCTTTCCACCTTTACTTAAAAATGGCGGACACTGATCAATTGACATTGACATCTCTACAAAGCTGCTGACATTCTAAGATTTCTATTGTACCTGGATGCAAGTTGTTAAGGGAAAACATATA